>JACCIY010001464.1:0-67278 GCA_025506505.1 Flaveria sonorensis
TTTCGGGGTTCCTATTCGTAGAAGGATTGCTACCACCACGTTGCTTGAAGACGCATCACAACCAACGGTGAGTGATCACTTGATGAAGCCATTTTGAAATGAACGAGAGTATTGAGAGTTTTTTTTGAATTGAACGAAAGTATTGAGCGTATTTGAGAATAGAGAGCGTTTTTTGATAGTAGAGAGCGTTTAAGTTGTTGTGGTTCAACCAAAACATCCAATACATATTTATACTAGCTTAACGGGGGTATAATGGTAAAAAAAACACAAAAAGGGGTCAAAAAACGGCTATATAGCCGTTAAGTTTTGAAAACCGGTTTGGTGAACCGACTTGGGAACCGGTTTAGGATCGGACCGGTTTCAACATATGAAACCTCAACCTATGGAGGAACCGGTGGTTCATATCGGTTCCGGACCGATTTGGGCAGAAACCGGTTCCGGTTTTTTTTGGCAAAACGGTTCCGAACCGGTTTTTTGGCCACCTCTAGTTCCAAATACCAATGTTACCATCGATAAGCCCATCTACTATTGAGTGAGAATTCTTCTGAGCCAGGCGACGATTATTTTCCCCAAGACAACCAATTAAATGTTTTGGACTACATACAACACCGACTAACGGAAGCTTACTCATCAGATTAAAAATCAAGCTGGAAGAACTCAAAGATTTGCGGAAAAACTAAACGACTTGCTTGATACTAGTCACTGCATGGTTTATTTTGTTTATTTATTTTAGTATTTGTTATTTTTTATTTGCATGGAACTAGTGAGCTTACTTGGTCAATTAGTGGATAGCATTTCATATGGTAACGGGTAGGTTTTATTCCTAGTTTTCAGTAGTTTGGTACCTGCGCGTTTATAAGGCAGCGCCGTCCCCGATAATCGTCGAAAAGTTTTGGGCCCTGGGCGAGTAGAGAAAAACGGGCTTTTGTTATATAAAGTGAATAACCCATATATAAAATTTTGGGCTGTGTGCGAGTAGCAAAAACGAGACACTGGTTTGATCAATGATCACTCTGACCTCTTGTGATCAAATCATTCTTTTACCGTCTCTACCCCAAATCGCAAGTTATTTTGTTTGAGTTTTAAAATACGTTAAATTCTAGATTGAAAAGTGTGTTTTTCATTGATACTTTCAATATTACGAACAAACATGTGATAATTTCAATTTACACTTTGTAAGATTCGTAAAACTAGTGCTGAATCAATGATTGAAAAGTGGGTTGTTCATTTTCACCATCTAATTTTATAGAAATTAGATTTGCTAAATTAGCAAAACTAGATATTGATGAAATATGTAGTTGTTTCTGAAGAGCTTATTGACACGGTTGACATGTTGTTTAGATCTTGCTGTTGCAGGTGTAAATGGTGTATATAGTGAAAAAGAGAGAGGCCGATGATATTGATGTTGCGGAGATTTTAATATCCTTTTCTATTTCACTTCCCAACACAAGTCATAGCCACATGACTAAATTACAAAATCTTTTATGTATATCTGATTTCAGTTTTGACTCTTAATTTTTAAAAAGTACACCAAACAACCTTTATTTTCCATGTTTGTATTAATTATGGTCCTTTAAACTAACTTAGATTAAATTTTTTGGTTTAATCTACTCACATGCAAATCAAATCAGGGTAATTTTACAAAATCCATCTTAGCCACTTCTACAATTTTGGCTCTAATTTCATAATATGGTTAACACTACATATAGATAGTTTGTTTTAATCTAAGTCAGCTTGTTTTATTGCCGCTGATATCGGTTTCGATTTGTTTAGAGTACTGACAGTTTGGTTTTGTAAAGATGTGAAATTTATATCACAAGGGTACTCTTAGTTCGGTTTAAGATTGAAAACAAAAGGTCAACTTTGATTTTTTGGTGACTATCAACTATGCTTACGTGTCCTCCTTTGAGGTTAGTTTTTTTTGCTCTATCAAAACATACTTCAATTAACTCGCTTTCGTTGTTGATATATTAAAAAAAAGAATAGTTTTGCTTGGCTCTATCATCACAAAAAGAAACTCTTATACCAAGAGAAAACATTAAACATGAAAATTTTAAGTATTACCACATGCCCATCCAAAAATACATTAAGTACTTTTGTCTAATTGGTCCATGTGGACTTTGGCCTTGGTTTTTAGGGTATTTTATGAATCAGTTTGTTTATATATTTAATTAATTATAACTATATTTAATGTAGATTCTAAATATTTTTTTCATTTAATAATGGCTTATATGTTATCGTAAAACATGTTTTTTTAGATTCACTTTTAATGTTATGTTTTCTTAAATCACATATATAACATTGCAATGCAATTATTTTTATTTGCTTTACCATAAGATTTTGTTCAATATTTGTCCCCCCTACCCCAACAAATACATGCCATGTCAAACACATGTCAAACGACATATCCTCCATGTACTTCAAGAGATCAAGAGAACATAATGACTAACACAAGACAAGCTATCTAATCCGACATCCTCTTTAACATTTTCCCTACTACAAGCAGCGGCCATAATGTTTTTAAGCTCATCGGGAACAACGTTATCTATAACATAGAACTTATTTGCCATCTAAATAACAATTCTCAGATGTGAGAATGTTGGTGTTATCTAGCATTTCTTTCTCAAGTATGAACTTAAGAATAAATGAGGTACAGTTTCTGAAAATATCTAACAAATATGCAAAATACATATAATTAGTAATTTAACAAAAAATTAAAATCTGGCTTGATTAGTTACTAAGGACAACAAGGATACACAAAATGAGTAAGTGATTAAGCAGACAGATAATAATTATCAATTATAGAAACTACGCAACTCTCAAATACGAGACCCCAATGACAACATTTATCAATGCATTGATACACATAGCCTCATATATACCCACTTTTCTCTCAAGACAACGATGACACATAACAAATAGAAAAGTAATACTATAATTTTTTTTGATTTTATAGCCCTATTAAAACTAAATTTGTCACGAGATTGATAACTATTTTTAAGTTAATAGTTTTAAACAATTACATTTCTAAGTTTTAAATTTAAACTGATTTTAAAATTTAAAATTATATAAACTTAAAACCACAGTAACAAAATAAATATGTAAATCTGATGGCTATGTTTGTTTAATTTTGCTAAGCCAAATAGCAAGATCAAACTAGGTCACAAGATAACACGCATAAACAACCACAAAGATGAACTTAAGTGCATCTAGTAGTTGTCTTGTGTGGATCCCACTGATCCATTGATTCCTTGATTCGTCTTGTATTCAGTTATGGCTTCGAGTCTTCAAACATTACAATATTTATAAAAGAAATACTTAGTAAAATAAAACCCTAATACATTACAACTTTGAGCCATCAAATGGGCCAAAACCATAAAAACAAAAATTAACAAAATTAAATCATACACAACCATTCAACCACAAGGTATAGCCAGATTTACATATCAAACACAATCAAAATAATCCATGCACACTTTTGGTTAATTAAAATTCAACCAAATTAATAAGTTGCCCAAAATAATCCAGATAAGAAACTTTAAACGAATTTAGAGTTTGTCATCTATAATCGGTCAAAAAAACAAATCTAATTTACATGTTGTAAGTGGGGCTCTCATACCATTGTTGGGAGTTAGTTGTATCTTGATTAGGTTTTATTTCTAAAAAAAAAAAGTTTTGATACTTTATTAACACAAATTAATAATTATTATCTACTGATGAGATGATTATACCTTAATGGTTAAAGTTTAACTGCACCGAGAAACAAAATTCACCTGTTGACATAACATACCTAAGAGGGACAACATGAAGATATTATTTATAAAAAAACACAAAGTATGATGCCTAAAAATAATACTACAAATTAGAAGACCTAAAAGCATAATAATTTATGCTTAGAACTCTTTAGGTGAAACGGTCAAAACGACCTAAGTCTAGTCATTTAAAGTATATAGGGTCCTGTTTGGTTCACAAAAATCTTTAGAATTGAATATGGAATCAGAAAATTTTTCATCAAAAATCCTGCTTGGTTGTTCATCAGATGGAATTAAAATTGAAAATTTTTCTCACATTCAATGGAATTCACTTACCTTCCACTTACTCATGGAATGTTCAAAATTAACATTCCAATTTCAATAAAAAAATTTACCAACCAAACACCTTATCAACTTTAACAAGATTCCATTTCAATTCTAATTCAATTTTCAATTACAACACATTATGGTAACCAAACGACCCCTAAGTTTACATTTATTAAAATGATCCAAAACTTGATTTAAGAAGAACCAAGTGTGTTCTAGCTTTTGATCAAAGGTGACTAAGATCTGAATCAAACAGCTTAATGAGTGTTTAATCATTAAGGTCAATGTTGGTGTCATTATTCAACTGACCACGCCATTTTATATTGTCATCACACGAACAAACAGGACACACACAAACCAAAGTGTAAAAATTCTAACCTGCAAATGCTGAATCTTCCGGAGATACCTGATGCAACAGATATAGAGATACATCTTTAGAAGTCGAAAAACTTGCGAGGCAAACGTGTACGTGCAATCACTTTTAAGCCAACAACATTTTTAATGTTTACATGACCTATCATTCCACTTGATCACATGGACAAACAGGTCACAACAAAGCAAGAACAAAAGGTTAACCTATAAATACTTGATCTTTCAAAAGCAATAGATACTTGATGCAAGAAAAGCAAGAAATACATCTTCAGACGTAGGAAGAATGCAAGTTGTAATCACTTTCAAGGCAACATCACAAAAAGGATCAATAGAAAAACGTAGACAATCGCAAGCACTAATTGCTCATGAGCAAAATAAACAGATAAAGTAAACAGGACAGCAAGAGCATCATATGCATAGAAATAAACCTAAGCTCCTAATCAATGATTTTATTGATGAAGATTCATCACGAAAATACATCTATGGAAGGCAAAACAACTAAAAATACTCAGCAAATAAACAAAAGCAATGGTTGGTTAACAAAAACACACAAAGTAGAGGCATTGGTTAACAAAGTATGCACGCACACTTATTAGTCCGATTATTGTCAGCTGTGATGATAATAAAGTCACCCAAATCAAACTATACTCAATAGTAAAGTGAAACCCGAAATTTAGAGGCATTGGTATCCAAGAAACCGGTAACAACAAACAAAAGAGGAGGAGTAAGAAGAAGGTTACCTGCGATGGTCAAAAGAAAAACAAAAGCGAAAAAGTTACCTGCGGCCGTCAAAGAAAAGAAGTAAACGAAGAAAGAAGCATGCAGTTAGGAAGTCTAGGGAAAAATGGAGAAGGGAGATGGAAAAGAACATGTATAAACACCTGTTACAGCATAATGCAAACCCACTCCAAGTTTCTTCCACCCAAGTTATTGTAAGTACCATGAATGCTTTGAAGAATACGATCATGGTCAACTTTGAAATTGTACTTTGAAGAATCCGCACTAAAATGAAGCAAAATGGCAAATATTCTTATCCCTGTCATCCATCCATGGAACCCTTTTATCTAAAAGCCAAAGTAAAAGCTTTGACATTAGACTGTCAACTGTTCTCTATAATCTTATAAACCTCTCAAGAATTGAAAAAGTTCCATAAATAAAACACACTATAGTCAACGTCTATCGACTCATGGACTACTGATTCTAATTTATATTTCCCCCCAAACCAAGGGACATTTTACACATATATGATGGAAAAATATATTATTTCAATAGCAATCCAAAATTATGAATAAAAGGAGTAGGAGGTTTTATGAAAAACACCTTTGTTCACGTCACATCCGTTTGACCATATAGCTTACCCGTTTGACCTATTAGATATTATAAATAAGCTATCTTTTAAGCTATTTGTTTTACTTACCCGGGATGGTCCTTTTAGATCGTAAAACCTACAAAATGATTTTTATGTAAAAAAGTTGGTATATTAGTGAAACAATAATAATCATTTTATATTGTAAAAAAGTAGATTATTATTGAAATGATATAATCTTTCAAAACAAGAGTTTATAAAAATTCACATTTTCTAGATAATAAGTTTTTTTATTGAACCCAATATATTTTATAGATAATAAGGTAGGACCTTCAGTTGGGCATGTGAGAATGCGTATTGGCTTACTCGTCGTCGAATCTCCCGAATGTGTTTGGCCCCTGATCAGTTGGTGCCAACGTTCTTGCAGATGCTGATAATTTCTTAAACAAAAACTGCATAATGATGAGAGAAAACAAATATAGAAGGAATGTTTATTTATATGTGTGTACATGTGTGTGGTGTGTGTGTGTTGCGAGGAAGTCACCTCAACATCTTCAGGTCAAGCTTTTCCAGTTTGATAGGTTCATCTGCTTTCTTGTCTTTGCAGGTCCTACCTTATAATAGAGATGAGAGAAAACTAATATCAACACCCAAATAGGGATCAATATATTTCAAACATAAAACAATAAAAAATGTGACAGAATATTGGTGAAACTCACAGTAGCAGGTTTAGGATTCTTCCCTCTAAGCATGATTGATGTCCTTCCCACTAGTATCAACACATTAGAAATAACTAACTTCAGGAAAAAAGATTACGTTAAGAATAATGCTAAATTTTTAGCAACACATGTTAACTAAAGAATGATAAAACAAACAAACATAGGCAGATGATATTTTGAGGAATCTGCATCAAAATAAGCAAAAATGGTAAATAGGAAAGACCAATGAATGGAAGTTAATTTATAAGTAAATCATCAAAAATAAAATTGATCAAAGGTGCGGAAGGGCATGTGCTTTTTCATATCAGAATGGCATAAGGAGGAAAAACAGAAGTACTAAGAGAACAGAAATATTAAAGAAAAAATAAACAAAAGGATCTAACTACCTGCTAAAACACCTGGTCTGGATACACCTATACAGATTGTGAAACTTCTCCAACTTGTTCAGCAGTATCAGATTTGTATTGATGAAAGAAGAGCTAAATATGACTAAGAGTTATATACCGAAGTTAGATCACAATTTTTGTACAATAGAGATAAGAAGCACTGACCATCTGAATCGACATATTAAATAGTTTTAGCAACACATATTAACCGGAGAAATGATAAAACGAAAGGACCTGGGCGATATAGTTGTGCCTGACGCTTGAACTGCACAAAAGATAAAGGGTAACTCTCATAACTATATGAGTGACCCTTAGGTAAAGAACAAAAAATAAGCATTTTGAAACCTGAGCTAGCATGGTTGGTGACCAACTCTAGAAATTCAACTCTCAAAGTGTAAAAGATAAGTTAGGATGAATAAGCTTATTAGCTTAGGAATGAGCCGAGTGGATATTGAGAGGGAGTGTTAAACGTGGCAACATCATTGGGCGGATAGGTAGATCTCATGGGGTGAACCTGATAATTTTTTTGACAAATAATAAACGCACCTTCAATTGGGCATGTGAAAATGCGTAAGCAGATATTGGGTTATTAGTCGTCGAATCGCCCCATGTATTTGGCCACCAAGTCAGTTGGTGTTGACATTCTTGCAACAGCCAAAGTCTAATAATTTTTAAACAAAAAGGAATAGTGAATTAGTGATGAGAGAAAACTAATATAGAAGAAAGGTTTATTATATATGCATGTATGGGTGTGTGTTTGGTGCAAGGAACTCACCTCAACATCTTTAGGTTCAACTTTTTGGTTTTCTTGGTTCATTTGCTTTCTTGCCAATAACTGCCTTTGCAGGATCTACATGACTAGCAGCAAGTTTAAATAGTTATAAGAGAAAACTAATATCAACATTCAACACAAAGAGTTGGGATTAATATAATTCAAAGATGAAAGAAAAAAGAATGAGTCAGAAATTGGTGAAAGTCACAGTAGGCAGTATGCGATTCTTCCCGTTAAGCACGGTTGTATTGTCCTTCCCAGTTCCCACTACTATCAACACACTAGAATAAATAAATTCAGACAATAATCAAATTGAGAATAATGCTAAATAGTTTTAGCGACACATGTTAATTGAAGTAATGATAAAAGTAACAAACCTAGGCAGATAATACTCACGATGGTACAAGTGCACAAAAAAGAATAGCTCTCACAAATAGATTACTGACTCTAAAAAGATCAACGTTCTTATTGCAGCCAATGTCTAATGATTTTTGAAATAAAAGAAGAATAGTGATGAGAGAAAACTTATATAGTAGAAAGGTTTATTTATATATGCATGTATGTGATTGTGTTTGGCGCCAGGAACTCACCTTAACATCTTTGGTTTACTTTGTTCGTCTGCTTTCCTGCCAACACCATCTTCACAGAACCTACATAATTATTAGCAGGTTTAAATCGTTATGAGAGAAAACTAATATCAACACCAAGAGTTGGGATGAAAATACTTCAAAGATCAAGGAAAGAAGAATAAGTCCGAATATTGGTGAAACTCAAAGTAGCCGGTATATGATCCTTCTCGCTAAGCATGCTTGTTGTCCCTTCACACTACTATCAACACATTAGATAGATAAATTCAGAAGATAATTACGTTGAAAATAATACTAAATAGTTGTAGGCTTGTAGCAAAACATGTTAATTAAAGAAATTATAAAAGAAACAAACCTGGGCTGATGATACTGATAATTGGACAAGTGCACAAATATAAGGTAACTCCCACATATGGATAAGTCACCTTTAAGTAAAGATCAAAACTAAGAATTCTGAAACCGGAGCCTGACATGGTTGGCACACCACCTCCAGAAACACTAGAGAGCTTTTTGGCCCAACATCATCAAGTTTCTCCGGTGACTTCTCCAAAGGCCTCACAATACCAAAGCCCGGAAAGGAGTTGCAAAAACTCAACTCTCAAAGTGTAAAAGATAAGTTAGGTGTTATCTGGTGCATATGTTCACTACAAAACAGTTTTTTTTTTTTTCAAACAGACTACAAAACAATGAAAATAGTAAATGCAAATTGTTACCAGTTAGTAGGATGAGTATGCTTATTAGCTTCTTCCATGACTCTATAAACTGCTTCAATAGATTCCAAACAAATCTGACCATAACAGACAACAATGTCAAGAATAATTGATGGTTTATTCTTAATAAATAATTAATAAACCATTATCACCTTCCAATCTAAACTCTCCAATCCTTTCATCTATTATCAAGATCGGCCACCACCAGATACAAAATCTATTGCTTTAACGGTCTTCGAGTGAGAATCTTATGGCATTAACAATCTTCTTTTGTCCAGAACATTATGTGTGTATGTGTGCTTACAAGCCACCAACGAATATAATCTATCACCCTAGTTTGCAAGAATGAGTGAAGTACAAATTATAATGCAACAAATCAGCAACCCTAAAAAAGCAATTAAAATAAAACAATTAAACTAGATAACAATAGAATAGATACTTTAATTAATAAAAGAGCAATCACTTCATGCCTCAAGATATAATCTCACCTACACAAACTTGTGTTTAAGTAAGACAATGTTTATCACATAGACATGATTCATTATAAACATTGTTAATCAAATCAAACATTACATAATCACATCATTTCTTTATTGTCCAAATCAAGTCCAATCTTTCATGCATAACTTTAGTTGGTTCTTTTTTGTGCACATGAGCTTTAAACTACTTCCTATCCATCAATACTAAAACATGCATTAAATCCCACACGATCACATTCCCCAACTTAATACTTTTTCGATCTGAAAAAGAAATTAATGGATCATAGATAACGTGTTAACCTTTCTCACACCTCATTTCAATAAGGAAAAGTACTAATGCTCTAACCTTGATTGTTGGTATATTGCCCTTCTTAAACCATACCCTTTCAGTCTCAACTAATGCCTTGTGCTCGTGATTTTAATTATATTTATCATGATGGTTTAATTGTCCCCACACTTAAACATACACAGTAAAACCTACCCAACCTTGAGGTTTTTAAGGACTCACAAAACCATAACTTGACTTGGCCATGCACCTCTAATAATGACACAGTGGGTATTTAAGGTACCTTAAGGTTATGAGGATCATATTGATGATTTTCGGGTCTTAGACGCCCTATTTTCGATTTTCTGATCCTCAATAACCGCAGTGATTTTTTTTTATATATATACATTCATGCTTAATACCAGCATAATGACACAGTGAGTATTTAAGGTACCTTAAGGTATGAGGATCATATTGATGATTTTCGGGTCTTAGACGCCCTATTTTTGATTTTCTGATCCTCAATAACCGCAGTGATTTTTTCTTTATATATATATATATATATGTATATATATATCTATATATATGTATATATATCTATATATATATGTATATATATATCTATCTATATATATATATATATATGTATATATATATCCATTCATGCTTAATACCAGCATAATGACACAGTGAGTATTTTAAGGTACCTTAAGGTTATGAGGATCATATTGATGATTTCGGGTCTTAAACGCCCTATTTTGATTTTTTGATCCTCAATAACCTTAGTGATTTTTCTCTTTTTTATATATAGCCATTCGTGCTTAATACCAGCATAAGGGTTATTTTTTCACTACTTTTATTTTTATTTTGATTACAAAACAAGAAGCTTGGGTGTTTGAAAGGGAATGCTGACTTGCAACCTATCTTGTCGAGACTCGGTTTCTTAAACCATGTATATTAAGATGGGAAGCTAAACACATATCCATATATTAGTTAATTTACACGAAGGACATTAGGGTTCTTTCTTTGGGTTGAGCCTACCAACACATCAAAATCTTTTGCATTTTCCTCCTCAAAGATCCAATCCATGTATAAGAATTAACATATCAACTTCTTATCATTTCCTATAAAGTTTCAACCTTAATTCAAGGGACATCACTACAGTTAACTTCAATCATACATAACCATCAAAATCATTACCAACAAAAGACATAGATCAAGAAACAAAATTCTAACATGCATGCATTTAACCTAAGCAGATCCTACCTAACAAAAAAACATAAAACACACTAAATGCAAAACACAACTCATTAATCCTAATAAAATAGATAGAAGAGAAAGACTACATAACCTGTCAAGAATGATCACCAATGCCCTGCTCACAGAGAACCACCTTCAGAAACACATAAATTGCTGAGAGCTCTGATCGATGTAGGCTAGTATTATAGGTTGAGGTTCCATGTCTCACGAACGTGTCCAACGAAGCTTTACAAGCTCATGTAGCACAATCATCACTATGCCCAAGCTACAGTTTGTTCATAATAGCAAAAGTGAATTATATATTAGTAATACACAAATCAGCAAATCTATAGAAAGCAATGTAAATATATCAATCAAAGCAAACCTACTCCAGATTTCTTCCACCCAGTTGTTGCATTTATCATGAATGCTTTAAAGAATGCAATCAAGGTCCACTTGATATTAACTTTGACAAATCCGCATTAAAATGAAGCAAAATAGCGAATATTCTTACATGTCATCCATCCATGGACCCTTTCTTCTAAATGCTAAAGTAAAAGCTTTGTCACTAGACTCTCAACTTTCTCTCCAATGACAGCATGAGCAAACATTGTTAGGGATCGGGTGTAGATCGACACACAAACACAATCAAACGGCGGAGAAAATATAATAAAGATGAACACGCGAGATTTACGTGGTTCGGTCGATGTGACCTACGTCCACGGGCTGCAAAAGGATACTATTTTATTGCTTTCTGCCTCACTGTGAGGAATTATAAGTAAATGCACAATATAAATAGAGAAAATTAGGTTTACAACTTAATCCCTAAGAAAACCCTAATGGGCTAAAATTAAATGAAAAAGGGCAACTCTTTAATTAATAATCTGCCACTGAGTTGTCTTTGACCCGAGCCCAAGTCAAGACTCACAAACCCAACAATTCCCACTTGGAGGCTGATCATCTTCAAACTGCCTTCCGATGTGAACACTTGTACCTTTGTAATCTTCCTCGTCTCCGGTTGCAGCGGCCTTCTCATCAGTTAACCTGAAGGCCCGTTAAAGCTCCCCCGAGCTTCAACATATCAGTCACGGCTGTATCTGCCCCTGACCTGTTCTCCGTCCCTATCAGCTCCCACTGAAACAAACTGCCAGATCCTGGAACACCCTGAGAACAACACTCCACATTCAGCAAGTAATCATCTGAGATATTTTATTTGATGGAATATAATTGTTTTAACCCATTGTTGTCGGAACGTAATGAAGCACAACCTGTGCTCCCACTGCCACGAAATCCTTTAACTGGTTTTCTGAACTCTTCCATGCACATTCATTCTGATCTTCTTGTAACTCTAGGTTTCTTACTTGCAAAGCAAACCTTCTTCTGCCCACGAGATTCTGTGAATGGACTTTGATATTTTTCTGAACTGGAACATCACTTCCTTTAGATGGTAAACTAACCATATACAATGAACCCAATTTCTTTCCCGAGCAATGACAAGATCCTTTAACAACTTCCACTGCTTATCCCGAACTTAACCTCATGTCCTGTTCATCCAATGACTGACAGAAATCAACTGTTTCTTCAATCAGGAATCACCTGACATCTTTCAAAGTCATGAACCAGCTGAAGTAACTAAATCCATGTCCCATGCCCGTAACATCAAGAACATCATTGTTCGCCAGTCTTACCTTACCAAAATCGCCTTCTTTTAGATTCTGCTGCTTCGCTGCTGTGGGTAGCATGAAACGAAGCTCCAGAATCCATGACCCAGGAATCCACACTGCTCTCCACGCTACAAATTAAAGCATCATCGTCTGAGTAGTCTGCTGCAGTGTTAACTTCTTTTGATCATTCGGACACTGATTCCTGAAGTGTCCCACCGTTTACAATTCAACAAGTCAAATCATTTCGAGCCCTAGACTGACTCCTTTTCCTGTTCTTGCTCCCACTACCTCTGTTATTCTTTCTTCCTCTGCAACATTCAATAGTTCACTTGATGTTTCACCTGAATTTCTTCGTCTGGTGTCTTCGCCATAATAATATCCCGAACCCATTTAAAGTGAACGTGTTGGTGGAACTAGTAATTGCTGTAACAGTACCAGCCCAGCTATCAGGCAATGATGATAACAGTAGTAGAGCCTGAACCTCATCCTCGAATTTGATGCCAACTGACCCAAGTCTTGACAAAATCGAGTTCAAGTTGTTGATGTGCACTAAAATTGAACTTCCCTCTTTCATCTTTGTATAACCAGCTCTCGAATCAAGAAAACTTTATTTGCTGCCGAAGGCTTTCATACATATTAGCTAACGCATCCTGATACCTTTTGCTGTAGTTTCCTTCAGAATGTTGAACGCAACATCCTTTGTCAGCGACAACCTAATAACCGCCTTGGCTTTTTATCCAAAGTTTCCCATTCAGCTGGTTTCATATTTCGGTTTCTCACCCAAAACAGCACAAGTCTTTCTGAACAAGCAAATCCTCCATTTGCATTTTCCACCAACCAAAATCGTTTCCATTAAACTTCTCAATCTGAAGTTTCCCGCTCTCAGCCATTATCCCAGACCACAGATGCTTAACAGTCTAGTCGGAACTGAGTTTTGAAATGCAGACACAATCAAACTACCCAGTAAGTTCGATAGGAACCTAATTGAGAAACAGAATGGCGCAGCAGGAACGACGCGGCGGGGGAGGAAGCGGCGGCGGCGGGCGGAACAGCGGCAGCGAATGCGATTCTGAAAACCTATATCGATACTTCTCTCGCTATCGTGTTTCTTGCGTGTGTAACGAGCCGAAGCTCTGATACCAATGTTAGGGATCCGGGTGTAGATCGACACACAAACACAATCAAACGGCGAGAGAAAATAATAATAAAGATGAACACGCGAGATTTAACGTGGTTCGGTCGATGTGACTACGTCCACGGGCTGCAACCAGGATACATTTATTGCTTTCTGCCTAACTCGTGAGGAATTATAGTACAATGGCACATATAAATAGAGAAAATTAGGGTTTACAACTTAATCCCTAAGAAACCCTAATGGGCTAAAATAAATGAAAACGGGCAAAGTCTTTAATTTAATTAATCGCCACTGAGTTGTCTTTGACCCGAGCCCAAGTCAAGACTCCACAAACCCAACAATCTATGGAGGCTTGATCATCTGCCTTCGATGTGAACACTTGTACCTCTTGTATTTGAAAAAAAAAAGAGCAAACGTTTGCCACATGACTTTATCTATGCACTCATCACATAACTTCATAATGTTCCTCCTTATGGCTCAATAACAAGTAAAGGCTGCAAATAAATATGGTGTTTTGGTTCAAATCAGAACATAATTATCTCTTGTAGCACGCGCACGCACGCACACACAATACATATCTAGAGAGAGAGAGAGATACCACTCCTCAGCAATAATATCAACTATTGTTCCTGATTGATCAGCCTAACTAAAAAAAAAGCATTTCTCAACTGCGAATTTTATTCATGCGAATTTTAAGCTAATTTTATCAAATCTAAAAGCAACATTATTTTGACAAGGATAAAAACTCACCTTCAATTGGGCATAAAGAGAATGTGTAGAGGCCATTGGGTCAACTCATTACTTTTTATATAAAATGAAAATAAACAAATAAAAGATAACTTAAAAAGAAGTCTTGACAAAGTGATCAAAAGTAACTAAAAATTATACTTTTAGAACATATCCCCCTCCCCCCACCCCCCACCCAAAACACCAAAAAAAATAATTTTATATGGTAAAAAGTAGATATTACATAAATGATATGATCTTTCAAAACAAAAGTTTATAGAAAAATTCTCATCATCTAGACTATAAGTTTTTTATGTGAATCCACAAAAGTGATTTGTGTAATTTGATATATTCTTGAATAGGGTCAATTGATCCAAATTTTGAGCATCTCTATCGAGCTTGAAGCCCAGATAGGGTTGGCCACAGAATCGCCCCAATTTGTTTAAATTACCAGGTCCTGGTGTCAACAGTATATTAGCAGTGAACATCAAATCATTTTCAAAACAAGAAAAGAAGTATTGAAAGGGTATAACTGTATAAGTATTTAGGAGTTGGGACACGTTCCTTTAATCAGATTTTCTAAAAATAAAGTACCTTAAGATTAAGATCAATGTAGGTGAGTATTATAGGTTGGGATACAATGTATAAAAGAACCATAGAAAACTTACATTTTATTGCAATCTTAGGGAGCTTTAGAAGCTCATGCAAAACCCTCTTCATCATGTGCACAGTTTTGTCATCTGCTCCTACTCTATAAATGGTTCATACTAGCCTGAGTGAAGTACAAATTGGTAATTCAACAAATCATCAACAGTAAAAACACAATTAAAACAAAACAATTATAATGCAAACCTCCTCCTAATTGCAGGTATACATCGATGCTTTGAATAATGTGATCAAGGCCAACCTCATATATAGTTCTCGGAGGAATCTGCATAAAAATAAGCAAGAATTGTAAATAAAGAAAAACAATGAGTGGAAGTTGATTGATTTAAAATATGTAATAAAATCTGCATAAAAATAAGCAAGAATTGTAAATAAAGAAAAACAATGAGTGGAAGTTGATTGATTTAAAATATGTAATAAAACAAATAGATCAAAGTTGCCAAGGTAAAAGCTCTAGTTCACAGCACGAGAAGCATTTGAAATGTCTACGAAAAAGGGACAATCTTGCAACATAGGAAACTATAGTTAAACTACCCTAATTTGATGCAACAAAATTACATCACTATGGCCAATCACCCTCATAAGTGTGTAGAGAACATATTCATAATACCTTCAAAATGCATCATTAAGCTGAAGTCAAAAGTCTATGTAAAAGCCAAAACATGGGTACGAAACCTACTTCTAGAGCTCTCAGTTCCAACCCGGCAGGCTACTATCGTATACTTGTGACAATATTCCTGCCGTATATTTGTCTGAAAACCCAGTTCAGCACCAAAGAACCAAATGTAGAGTTTGACGCTCATTTCGTGCGCGAAAAAAGTCAAAATTGGTGTTGTTCGTGTCTTGCTTATCCATGCTGATTTTCAATCCGCTGGCATCTTCAACAAAAGGTCTTCCTCGGCAGCTCTTCTCCCGTTTCCAATCCAGTCTGTGCATTCGCACACCTCCAGCTCTTCTCCCGTTTCCAATCCAGTATATTTCACCTATGCGAGGCACCAAACTAAAAAAAGTAATAAAAATATAAATAATATCTATGTACAACTTAAAAAAACTATAAAAAGAAACACAAAATCAGTTGTTATGCCCAATGTACAACAAACCAAGCTTTGTGTACAAGAACTATAACTTCAGAAAGAAGAAAAGAAAACAAATAGGAAAAAGTATAGGGTAAACTTCAACAAAAATTATAACTTTAAGGGTGAAGATTGTAATTTTGTAAAAATGAAATAAGAGATAGGTTAACCCTAAAACTTAAAACAACATTATCACTTCTTCTCCTCCTGGCAGCTCTCCTCTATCAACAGATTTCTTCATCAAAATCTTCTTCTTCAATCTAATCTCATGCAAGTTGAAATCACCTCTCGCTACTGCACCTCTATTTCAACTTCATCTCATCTACTTGTTCGAATTTATAAAAAAGCAACACCCTAGCGCCTAAAAAAGAACCACAGTGAACTCCTCCCCTGAGAATCACCGGAAATTATTACCGGAAATTGACCATTATACATGAAGCGCCGCCTCAACTAGCCTAGCGCTTCAAGCCTGAAGCGCCGCTTCAACCCGCTTCATGTATCCCTGTGCCTCAATCGAAGCGAGGCGTTTTGTCCAGCGCCTCACAGTGCTTTTTCAAACCAAGGCTCCTGCAACACATTATTACCTCTCTATCCACGGAATTTAGAATGACAGATTTGGGGCATCTACATCACTTCCTCGGAATTAATGTCTCGAAACATAAAGATGGGTTATTCCTCTCTCAAAGCAAATATGCCGAGGACATTTCAGCACGAGCGAACATGACGGATTGTAAACCATGCACCACACCGGTTGACACATCCTTAAAATTAAGTGCTACAAGTGGAAATTTGTTGCCGGATGGTACATTATATCGCCAGATGGCAAAAGCTCTGCAGTATATTACTTCTACTCGCGCGGACCTACCATATGTTGTGCAACAAATATGCTTATTCATTGCAAGCACCCCATGACTCCCATTTTCAGTTTTTGAAACGTGTACTTCGTTATCTAAAAGGGACAGGTCACGGTCTTCACATTTCCCCCTCCCGCTCACATAAGCTCATCGCCAATTCTGACGCTGATTCGGGGGGCTGCCCAGACTCACGGCGATCCACTTCTGGCTACTGTGTATTCCTCGAGGACGATTTAGTCCCACGGTCCTCTAAAAGACAGCCTACTATATTCAGATCTCCTGTTGAGGCTGAATGTAGGGGCGTTAGAAAATGCTGTTGCAGAAACAACATGGGTACGAAACCTACTTCTAGAGCTCTCAGTTCCAACCTGGCAGTTGACTATTGTATACTTGTGACATATTTCGCCGTATATTTGTCTGAAAACCCAGTTCAGCACCAAAGAACCAAACATGTAGAGCTTGACGCTCATTTCGTGCGCGAAAAAAGTCAGAATTGGTGTTGTTCGTGTCTTGCTTATCCCTTGCTGATTTTCAATCCGTTGACATCTTCAACAAAAGGTCTTCCTCGGCAGCGCTTCTCCCGTTTCCGATCCAGTCTGTGCATTCGCACACCTCCTGCTCAGACTGAAGGGGTGTATTAACGAGTATATTTCGTATTCATTTGATTGCTGAAAGTTAGGGATATCTCAGCTGTGTTATAGAGATTCATGTGTTTAGTTTCCATTTCTAGATTAGGGAAGTTACTTAATGTATTGTGTATATATTTATGGTAATGATGAAAGAGAGAGCATCAACAGTTTCAGTCCTATACCATTATCTTACAGTAAAAACTAAATTATGTGTTTTTTTTCATATCAGCATGGCATAAGGGGAAAATAAAGGACAAAGAAAACATAACATGTAAAGGAAAAACCACAAAAATCTAACTAACCGGTGCGGATAAGAGCGTGAAACAATAATTGGCAACTCATTCAAAAACTTCTCTTCTTGTGTGTGTGTGTGTGATAAAGAACCAAAGGAACGTTGACTGAGAGCAAGCGTCCTTGTCTTTATTTCTTTGTCACCGAACAAGATTAATGAGAAAAAAGAATACATTAAAAACATAGAGACAGATGGATTGACTAAGAGCACAGCACGAGGATAAAACTCAGATAAATAGAAAAAAAGAGACTCGGGCATGGTATTCAAATAAATAATACATTAAAAGGTGATCTGAAGAAACCACGATCATGATTGGTTCATACTAAAGGAATGGAATCTTCTTGGTTATATCCCGAAACTAGAAAAAAAGATACTCGGGAACGGTATTCAGATAACTAATATACATCTTATTATCCAAGGATAAAACTCACCTTCAATTGGGCATATAGAGGATGTGAATAGGCCATTGGGTCAACTCAGATTACCTTTTTATATCAAATGAAAAAATAACTTAAAAAGAAGACATGACAAAGTGATCAAAAAATGTTGCACTTTCAGAACTACACCCCCCCAAACCCTAAACCCTAATGTAATTCTTGAATAGGATCAATTGATCTAAATTTTGAGCATCTCTATCAGGATTGAAGCCCGGATAAGGCCTTCCCTTCAATGGGAAAGACGCAACAATTCAAGTGAAACCTAACATTACTTTTACCTTTAAATGGGCATCACCAGAATGTTTAGCAGGCATTGGGTTGGCCACAAAATCACCCCAATTTGTTTTCATCACCAGGTCCTGGTGTCAACAGTCTATTAGCAGCAAACATCAAAGAATTTTCAAAACAAGAAAAGAAGTACTCAAAGGGTATAAGTATTTAGTATTAGACAATATTATTAGGTTATTAGTATGAGCTCATTGGCCCAGTTAGGTTTTAGGGTTTGCATTATATTATTGATAGGTTTGGTTACATTATATACAGTTTACAATGAAACCCTAAAAACCTAAACAGAATTTCTAAAAAACAAAGTACCTTAAGATTAAGATCAATGTCGGTGAGTATTATAGGTTGGGGTTCAATGTATAAAAGAACAATAGAAAACTTACGTTTTATTGCAATCCCACGAAGCTTTAGAAGCTCATGCAAAACCCTCTTCATCATGTGCACAGGTTTGTCATCCGCTCCTACCCTATAAACGGTTCATACTAGCCTAAGTGAAGTACAAATTGGTAAAGCAACAAATCATCAACTGTAAAAATACAATTGAAATAAAACAGATATAATGCAAACCTCCTCCTCATTGCAGGTATACATCAATGCTTTGAATAATGCGATCAAGGCCAACCTCATATATAGTTCTCGGAGGAATCTGTATAAAAATAAGAAAAAATTGTAAATACAGAAGAACAATGAGTGGAAGTTGATTGATTTAAAATATGTAATAAAACAAATAGATCAAAGGTGCCAAGGTAAAAGCTCTAGTTCACAGCATCAAAGGTAAAAGCTCTACTTCACACTTCACACAAAAATCTAACTACATGGTGCGGAGAGGATCACGAAACTTCTCCAATTTGCGCAGCAAAAAACAAAAGAAAGATAAGTAAATATAACCAGAAGTTATGTACCCACGTTCGATCACGGTTTTCATACAACAATGACAAGAGGCACTAACCGTGTGCATCAGCAGAAAGTGAATAAAACCAAGTAAAAACTAAATTATGTAGCTTCTGATGTAATATAGCCAAGTAAAAACTAAATTATGAGTTTTTTTCATATTAGCATGGCATAAGGGGAAAATAAAGGACAAAGAGAACAGAACATGTAAAGGAAAAACCACAAAAATCTAACTAACGGGTGCAGATAGGACCGTGACACAATAATTGGCAACTTATTCAAAAACTTCTCTTCTTGTGTGTGTGTGTGTGATAAAGAACCAAAGGAACGTTCCCTGAGAGCAAGCGTCCCTGTCTTTGTTTCTTTGTCACTGGACAAGATTAATGAGAAAAAAGAATACATTAAAAAACAGTACAGACGGATTGACTGAGAGCACCTGCTCAAGAAAGGTGATGTGAAGAAACCACAATCATGATTGGTTCATAATAACGGAATGGAATTTCTTGGTTATATCCCGATAGTGCACATTTGCATTCTAAAAAAAAGGGACCGAGGAACGGATAATAATAAAAATCTTATTATACATATATACAAGGATAAAACTCACCTTCAATTGGGCATAAAGAGGATGTGTAGAGGCCATTGGGTCAACTCAGATTACTTTTATATCAAATGGAAAAAAAAACTTAAAAAGAAGACATGACAAAGTAATCAAAAGTTACTAAAAATTGTACTTTTAGAGCATATATACCCCCCCCCCCCCCGCGACAATCATAAAAAAACCATTTTATCCGGTAAAAAGTAGATATTTATAAAAAATGGTATGATCTTTCGTAACAAATGTTTAGATACAAATTCGCATTTTATAGACAATAAATTTTTCAAGTGCAACCCCTAAAGGTTATTTATGTAATTTGATTCGTGAATAGGATCAATTGATCTAAATTTTGAGCATCTCTATCAGGCTTGAAGCCCGGATAAGGCCTTCCCTTTAATGGGAAGGACGCCACAATTCAGGTTAAACCAAACATTACTTTTACCTTTAAATGGGCATCGGCGAAATGTTTAGCAGGCATTGGGTTGGCCACAAAATCGCCCCAATTTGTTTAAATCACCAAGTCCTGGTGTCAGCAGTCTATAAGCAGCAAACGTCAAATAATTTTAAAAACAAGAAAAGAAGTATTGAAAGGGTACAAGTATTTAGGAGTGGGGACACATTCGTTTAATTAGATTTCCTAAAAAACAAAGTACCTTAAGATTAACATCAATGTAGGTGAGTATTATAGGTTGGGGTTCAATGTATAAAGAACCATAGAAAACTTACGTTTTATTGCAATCCCACAAAGCTTTAGAAGCTCATGCAAAGCCCTCTTCATCATGTGCACAGGTTTGTCATCCGCTCCTACTCTATAAGTGGTTCATACTAGCCTAAATGAAGTACAAATTGGTAATGCAACAAATCACCAACCGTAAAAACACAATTAAAATAAAACAATTATAATGCAAACCTCCTCCTGATTGCAGGTATACATCAATGCTTTGAGTAATGCGATCAAGGCCAACCTCATATATAATTCTCGGAAGAATCTGTATAAAAATAAGCAAAATTTGTAAATAAAGAAGAACAATGAGTGGAAGTTGATTGATTTAAAATATGTAATAAAATAAAAAGATCAAAGGTGCCAAGGTAAATGCTCTAGTTCACAGCATCAAAAGCATTTGAAATGTTTGAGAAAAAGGGACAATCTTGCAACATAAGAAACTATAGTTAAACTACCCTAATTTGATGCAACAAAATTACATCACTATGGCCAATCGCCCTATAAGTGTGTAGAGAACATATTCATAATACCTTCAAAATGCATCACTAAGCTGAAGTCAAAAGTCTATGTAAAAGCCAAAGCGAAAGCAGTCATATGTAATGATATCTAGAGCTTCATTCCAGTTTGTAAGGCCAATTAAACCTCCAAAAGGGGCAATCATGTGGTTTTTTTCATATCCGAATGGCATACGAGGAAAATAAAGGACAAAGAGAACAACACATGTAAAGGAATAAAACACAAGGATCTAACTAGCTGGTGTGGAGAGGATCATGAAACTTCTCCAATTTGCTCAGCAATAAACAAAAGAAAGATAAGTAAATATAACCGGAAGTTATGTACCCACGTTAGATCACAGTTTTCATAAAACAAAGACAAGAAGCACTATCTGTGTGCATCAGCATAAAGTGAGTAAAACCTTACAATATCGTTCTTACGTATGCAGCTAGCTTGTAAATCTCCATAGAAACACAAATTAAGTAGCTCCTGGTGTAATATAGCCAAGTAAAAACTAAATTACGTGTATTTTTTCATATCAGCATGGCATAGGGGGAAAATAAAGGGCAAAGAGAACAGAACATGTAAAAAGGAAAAATCACAAAAATCTAACTAACTGGTGCAGACAGGAGCATGAAACAATAATCGGCAACTCATTCAGCAACTTCTCTTCTTGTGTGTGTGTGTGTGATAAAGAGCCAGAGGAATGTTGACTGAGAGCAAGTGTCCCTGTCTTTGTTCCTTTGTCACTGGACAAGATTAATGAGAAAAAAGAATACATTAAAAAAACAGTACAAACCGATGGATTGACCGAGAGCACCTGCATGAGCAGAAGAAAGGTGATATGAAGAAGCCACAATCATGACTGGTTCATAATAACGGAATCTTCTTGGTTATATCCCAAAGTGCACAATTTCATTCTAAAAAAAAAGAGACTCAGGAACGGTATTCGGATAAATAATATACATCTTATTATGCATATTAAAATATTTACGATGCTAGCTGGAAGATGCCTGAAATGCAGGGGCACCATTGCTTGAGTAGTAGAGAACATACGCTAATGTATCCTAGAAGTGCAAACATATGTTCACTACATCACCCCAGCCACCATCTTCTAAGGTTTCTTCTGAAAACACCAGAGAGCATTTTTGGCCTAAAATCATCACGTTCCTCTAATGACTTCTCCAAAGGCCTCACAATACTAAAGCCCGGGAAGCAGTTGTTAAAAAATTAACTCTCAAAAGTGTAAATGATAAGTCAGCTTTTCTCTGGTGCATATGTTCACTACAGAACAGTTTTTTCGAACAGACTACAAAACAATTAAACTCGTAAATGCAGATCATTAAGAGTTGGTAGGATGAATTTTCTTATTAGATTCTTCCAGACTCTATAAATTGCTTCAATAGATTCCAAACAAATCTAACCATAACATAAAACAATACCAATAATAATTTCATGGTTTATTCTTTATTAAATTGTAAATAAATCATTATCACCTTCCAATCTAAACACTCCAATTCTTTCATCTTTCCACTAGCAAGTTATCAAGACCACCACCGGATACAAAATCTATTTGCTTTAACAGTATTCTTTGGTGCAAGCTAACAAGACAATCACCAGATAAAGAATCCAATATGTTGCTTTAACGGTATTTTTTGGTGCAAGGTATCAAAGCGACTAACATATATAGTGGGTTTAAGTGAGAATCTGATACGATTCCAGTGGGTCAAGCTGGGTCGGTTCATACCCAGTCCATTTGGAATGGCGGGAAAAAGGGTGCAGGTCCTGGAGGTGGGGGATGATCCTGATTTTCAGGCCTAGTGGGTAGAACTTAGTGGGTAGTTATTAGCTTAATTAGTCTATATAATTCTGTTCTTTTGTTCTAGTTTAGGTAGAGAGAAATTAGTATTTGAATTCCTGTTTTATGTTTGGAGATCAGTCCATCTCGAAGATGACTTCCCTATCTGTATTTCCTTTGTTTGATTAGTAATCTATAGCCGACTAGTTCGGTTCTTATAAATTGGTTCCATTGCCGGGAAATCAAAGCGGTAACACCCCTGATCTGATTACCACCCAATTGGCAGCAATCGCTGCTAAGCTGGAATCCTTGGAGTCCTTGAAGACTGATGTTGCAGCCCTCAAATCGCGAGATAATTCAAAGGGAAAATTCAGTGAGGGGGAATCTTCCTGGCGCTACAATAATCAGTCTCGACCCCACACCAAAATCGTGTTCCCGGCTTTCAGCGGTGGCGACCCTCGCTGTTGGATCTTGAAGGCTAGAAATATTTCCGGTATTTGGATGATGAGAAGGTCGATGTAGCATCAATGCATCTCGAAGGAGATGCTCTAGACCTGTATTTGTGGCTGTCAACAGATCAACCCGTCACTTTTTGGGAGGAATTAGGCCATGCCTCGCAGAAGCACTTCGGCACTGCTGAGTTCCAGAATCCAGATGAGTACCTATGCAACATCAAAAAACAGGGACTGTTCAGGAGTACCGACAAGAGTTTGCCAAGAGATCCGCTCGTGTTTCCAATTGGCCTGATCTTTGCCTTCTCGGGGTGTTTCTAAATGGGTTGAAAGAAGAATTAAAGGCTGATGTACGGATCCACAAGCCCAGAACTGTGTACAATGCAATGAGTTTGGCATTAGAATTTGAATCGAAGATGGGTACGAGACCAGAGCAGCAGTCGAAAGCTTCTGCAGTCACCAACCCAACCGATTCAGCACACTCAGCAATTCAATCCACTGTTGATCCTTTGCCAGCTCCACCTTTGAACCTTTCTGATTCAGAAAAACATTAAAGGAGAATGCTACCGATGTGGAGAAAAATATGGTCCCGGACACTGTTGTAAAACAGGGGCCTTTAAGCTTTTCGAAGATACTGGAAATGAGGACGACCAGATCACTCTTCTGGGCGATGACCAGTCAAATTTTCACCGCACAGCTTCATCTCGACTTGAGGACAGTCGATTCGTCGGGCGGGCAGCAGTGATACGATTCCAGTGGGTCAAACTGCCGGTTCATACCCAGTCCATCTGGAATGGCAGGAAAAAAGGTGCAGGTCCTGGAGTGGGGGATGATACTGATTTTCAGTCTTAGTGGGTAGAACTTAGTGGGTAGGTAGTTATTAGCTTAATTAGTCTATATAATTCTGTTCTTTCGTTCTACTTTAGGTTGAGCAAAATTAGTATTTAAATTCCTGTTTTATGTTTGGAGATCAGTCCATCTCGAAGAGGACTTCCCGATCTGTATTTCCTTTGTTTGATTAGTAATCTATAGCCGCCTAGTTCAGTTCTTATCAGAATCGTATTGCTTTAGCAGTCTTCTTGGGGTCCAAAACATTATGTGTGTGATTTACAAGCCAACAACGAATCTTATCTATCACCCTAGTTCGGTAAGAATGAGTGAAATACAAATTGGAAATGCAACAAATCAACAACCCTAAAAAAACGCAATTAAAATAAACAATTATAATGCGAAGTTGCAAACCTCATCTGGATTTCTTGCAGATATACATTAATGCTTTCAATAATGCGATCAAGGTCACCCTCTATATAGTTCTTGGAGGAATCTGCACAAAAATAAATAAGCAAAAATTGTAAATTAAGAAGACCAATGAGTGGAAGGCGATTAATATAAATATAAAAAAATAATAATATCAAAGGTGCCAAGGTAAAAACTCCGGTTCACATACTTATAGCACCATTAAAATGCATTATCAAGTCAAATGTCTATGTAAAAGCCAAAGCAAAAGCAGCCACATGTAATCATATATAGAGCTTCATCCCGGTTTGTAGGGCCAATCACACCTCTTATACCCATTAAAATTGGTTAAAAAGTACTGATATAATGATCCTGTTAGGAGGTTCTAAAAACAAGGTATGTTTTGGGTAACTTCTAAGGGTGAACGTGATGGCCTCTTTAAAGTGGGCGTGAGTGGCATGTGGCACACTTTTGATGGTTTGAGAAAAAGCAATGGGGCAACACCCGTGAGTCCATGACCCCCCTCACAACCCCCTCTCACCCCCCAAGAGTGGTGTTCCACAGCTCCCTGCCACACACCACCGCCACCTCACCCACCCCCCCCCCCAAACACACACAAAAGCCACTACACATACCCTAAAAGGTTCGACTCATTTACCTTTCACAGTAGTCTCTTCTTCTCCTTCTTATGCTGTGTCAATGTACTCCATGAGGCCATGCCAGCCATCGTCTCCTGGGTTTCCTGATCAAGACTACCTACAGATGTGTGCACTGAATATAGGAACATTATATAAATGTGTGTGTACATATAGTCTTCAATGCCAAACAATGTTTTTACCTTTGAATGGGCGTTACCAGAATGTTTAGAAGGCAGTGGGTAGGCCACAGAATCACCCTAATGTGTTTGAAACAGCAGGTCCAGTTGTTGTCAAAATTCTTGTAGCTGCAACATCATATAATTTTCAAAACAAAAACATAACTATTAAAAGGGTTTAAGACACATTCCTTTAATCAGATTTTAATAAAATACAAATAACGTCAAGATTATGGTCAATGTAGGTGAGTATTATAAGTTTGGGTTCCATGTATATAAGAACCAAAGAAAGCTAACCTTTTATTGCAGTCTCAGGAAGCTTTATAAGATCATGCAGAACCGTCTTCATGCACATGGGTTTGTCGACTGCTCCTACTCTATAAATGGTTCGTAATAACATAATGGAGTACAAATTGGTAATGAAACAAATCAGCAACCCTAAAAAATGCGATTAAAATAAAATAATTATATTGCAAACCTCCTCTTGATTTCTGCAACAAATCAGCAAACCCTGATTTCTTGATATACATCAATGCTTTGGAGGAATCTGCATAAAAATAAGCAATAATTGTAAATAATGAAGACCAATGAGAGAAAATTGATTAATATATATATATAGTAAAAAGAATATATATCAAAGGTGCCAAGGTCAAACCTCTGGTTTACAGCATCAGAAGAAATTTATTTGAAATGTGTATGAAAGAGGGGCAATCTTGCAACATAAGATAATCTACTTAAACTCCCTAATTTGATGCAATAAAAATTACATAACTATGGCAAATCTCCCTCATGAGTGTTAAGAACGTATTTATAATACCCAGAAAATGCATCATCAGGCTAAAGTCAAAAGTCTATGTAAAAGCCAAAGGGAAAGCAGCCATATGTAATGAGATCTAGAGCTTCATTCGAGTTTGTAGGGCAATTACACCTCCAAATGACTATGTCAAGGTATGTCAACTCAGATTACTTTTATATCAAATGGAAAAAAAAAACTTAAAAAGAAGACATGACAAAGTAATCAAAAGTTACTAAAAATTGTACTTTTAGAGCATATATACCCCCCCCCCCCCCGCGACAATCATAAAAAAACCATTTTATCCGGTAAAAAGTAGATATTTATAAAAAATGGTATGATCTTTCGTAACAAATGTTTAGATACAAATTCGCATTTTATAGACAATAAATTTTTCAAGTGCAACCCCTAAAGGTTATTTATGTAATTTGATTCGTGAATAGGATCAATTGATCTAAATTTTGAGCATCTCTATCAGGCTTGAAGCCCGGATAAGGCCTTCCCTTTAATGGGAAGGACGCCACAATTCAGGTTAAACCAAACATTACTTTTACCTTTAAATGGGCATCGGCGAAATGTTTAGCAGGCATTGGGTTGGCCACAAAATCGCCCCAATTTGTTTAAATCACCAAGTCCTGGTGTCAGCAGTCTATAAGCAGCAAACGTCAAATAATTTTAAAAACAAGAAAAGAAGTATTGAAAGGGTACAAGTATTTAGGAGTGGGGACACATTCGTTTAATTAGATTTCCTAAAAAACAAAGTACCTTAAGATTAACATCAATGTAGGTGAGTATTATAGGTTGGGGTTCAATGTATAAAGAACCATAGAAAACTTACGTTTTATTGCAATCCCACAAAGCTTTAGAAGCTCATGCAAAGCCCTCTTCATCATGTGCACAGGTTTGTCATCCGCTCCTACTCTATAAGTGGTTCATACTAGCCTAAATGAAGTACAAATTGGTAATGCAACAAATCACCAACCGTAAAAACACAATTAAAATAAAACAATTATAATGCAAACCTCCTCCTGATTGCAGGTATACATCAATGCTTTGAGTAATGCGATCAAGGCCAACCTCATATATAATTCTCGGAAGAATCTGTATAAAAATAAGCAAAATTTGTAAATAAAGAAGAACAATGAGTGGAAGTTGATTGATTTAAAATATGTAATAAAATAAAAAGATCAAAGGTGCCAAGGTAAATGCTCTAGTTCACAGCATCAAAAGCATTTGAAATGTTTGAGAAAAAGGGACAATCTTGCAACATAAGAAACTATAGTTAAACTACCCTAATTTGATGCAACAAAATTACATCACTATGGCCAATCGCCCTATAAGTGTGTAGAGAACATATTCATAATACCTTCAAAATGCATCACTAAGCTGAAGTCAAAAGTCTATGTAAAAGCCAAAGCGAAAGCAGTCATATGTAATGATATCTAGAGCTTCATTCCAGTTTGTAAGGCCAATTAAACCTCCAAAAGGGGCAATCATGTGGTTTTTTTCATATCCGAATGGCATACGAGGAAAATAAAGGACAAAGAGAACAACACATGTAAAGGAATAAAAACACAAGGATCTAACTAGCTGGTGTGGAGAGGATCATGAAACTTCTCCAATTTGCTCAGCAATAAACAAAAGAAAGATAAGTAAATATAACCGGAAGTTATGTACCCACGTTAGATCACAGTTTTCATAAAACAAAGACAAGAAGCACTATCTGTGTGCATCAGCATAAAGTGAGTAAAACCTTACAATATCGTTCTTACGTATGCAGCTAGCTTGTAAATCTCCATAGAAACACAAATTAAGTAGCTCCTGGTGTAATATAGCCAAGTAAAAACTAAATTACGTGTATTTTTTCATATCAGCATGGCATAGGGGGGAAAATAAAGGGCAAAGAGAACAGAACATGTAAAAAGGAAAAATCACAAAAATCTAACTAACTGGTGCAGACAGGAGCATGAAACAATAATCGGCAACTCATTCAGCAACTTCTCTTCTTGTGTGTGTGTGTGTGATAAAGAGCCAGAGGAATGTTGACTGAGAGCAAGTGTCCCTGTCTTTGTTCCTTTGTCACTGGACAAGATTAATGAGAAAAAAGAATACATTAAAAAAACAGTACAAACCGATGGATTGACCGAGAGCACCTGCATGAGCAGAAGAAAGGTGATATGAAGAAGCCACAATCATGACTGGTTCATAATAACGGAATCTTCTTGGTTATATCCCAAAGTGCACAATTTCATTCTAAAAAAAAAGAGACTCAGGAACGGTATTCGGATAAATAATATACATCTTATTATGCATATTAAAATATTTACGATGCTAGCTGGAAGATGCCTGAAATGCAGGGGCACCATTGCTTGAGTAGTAGAGAACATACGCTAATGTATCCTAGAAGTGCAAACATATGTTCACTACATCACCCCAGCCACCATCTTCTAAGGTTTCTTCTGAAAACACCAGAGAGCATTTTTGGCCTAAAATCATCACGTTCCTCTAATGACTTCTCCAAAGGCCTCACAATACTAAAGCCCGGGAAGCAGTTGTTAAAAAATTAACTCTCAAAAGTGTAAATGATAAGTCAGCTTTTCTCTGGTGCATATGTTCACTACAGAACAGTTTTTTCGAACAGACTACAAAACAATTAAACTCGTAAATGCAGATCATTAAGAGTTGGTAGGATGAATTTTCTTATTAGATTCTTCCAGACTCTATAAATTGCTTCAATAGATTCCAAACAAATCTAACCATAACATAAAACAATACCAATAATAATTTCATGGTTTATTCTTTATTAAATTGTAAATAAATCATTATCACCTTCCAATCTAAACACTCCAATTCTTTCATCTTTCCACTAGCAAGTTATCAAGACCACCACCGGATACAAAATCTATTTGCTTTAACAGTATTCTTTGGTGCAAGCTAACAAGACAATCACCAGATAAAGAATCCAATATGTTGCTTTAACGGTATTTTTTGGTGCAAGGTATCAAAGCGACTAACATATATAGTGGGTTTAAGTGAGAATCTGATACGATTCCAGTGGGTCAAGCTGGGTCGGTTCATACCCAGTCCATTTGGAATGGCGGGAAAAAGGGTGCAGGTCCTGGAGGTGGGGGATGATCCTGATTTTCAGGCCTAGTGGGTAGAACTTAGTGGGTAGTTATTAGCTTAATTAGTCTATATAATTCTGTTCTTTTGTTCTAGTTTAGGTAGAGAGAAATTAGTATTTGAATTCCTGTTTTATGTTTGGAGATCAGTCCATCTCGAAGATGACTTCCCTATCTGTATTTCCTTTGTTTGATTAGTAATCTATAGCCGACTAGTTCGGTTCTTATAAATTGGTTCCATTGCCGGGAAATCAAAGCGGTAACACCCCTGATCTGATTACCACCCAATTGGCAGCAATCGCTGCTAAGCTGGAATCCTTGGAGTCCTTGAAGACTGATGTTGCAGCCCTCAAATCGCGAGATAATTCAAAGGGAAAATTCAGTGAGGGGGAATCTTCCTGGCGCTACAATAATCAGTCTCGACCCCACACCAAAATCGTGTTCCCGGCTTTCAGCGGTGGCGACCCTCGCTGTTGGATCTTGAAGGCTAGAAATATTTCCGGTATTTGGATGATGAGAAGGTCGATGTAGCATCAATGCATCTCGAAGGAGATGCTCTAGACCTGTATTTGTGGCTGTCAACAGATCAACCCGTCACTTTTTGGGAGGAATTAGGCCATGCCTCGCAGAAGCACTTCGGCACTGCTGAGTTCCAGAATCCAGATGAGTACCTATGCAACATCAAAAAAACAGGGACTGTTCAGGAGTACCGACAAGAGTTTGCCAAGAGATCCGCTCGTGTTTCCAATTGGCCTGATCTTTGCCTTCTCGGGGTGTTTCTAAATGGGTTGAAAGAAGAATTAAAGGCTGATGTACGGATCCACAAGCCCAGAACTGTGTACAATGCAATGAGTTTGGCATTAGAATTTGAATCGAAGATGGGTACGAGACCAGAGCAGCAGTCGAAAGCTTCTGCAGTCACCAACCCAACCGATTCAGCACACTCAGCAATTCAATCCACTGTTGATCCTTTGCCAGCTCCACCTTTGAACCTTTCTGATTCAGAAAAACATTAAAGGAGAATGCTACCGATGTGGAGAAAAATATGGTCCCGGACACTGTTGTAAAACAGGGGCCTTTAAGCTTTTCGAAGATACTGGAAATGAGGACGACCAGATCACTCTTCTGGGCGATGACCAGTCAAATTTTCACCGCACAGCTTCATCTCGACTTGAGGACAGTCGATTCGTCGGGCGGGCAGCAGTGATACGATTCCAGTGGGTCAAACTGCCGGTTCATACCCAGTCCATCTGGAATGGCAGGAAAAAAGGTGCAGGTCCTGGAGTGGGGGATGATACTGATTTTCAGTCTTAGTGGGTAGAACTTAGTGGGTAGGTAGTTATTAGCTTAATTAGTCTATATAATTCTGTTCTTTCGTTCTACTTTAGGTTGAGCAAAATTAGTATTTAAATTCCTGTTTTATGTTTGGAGATCAGTCCATCTCGAAGAGGACTTCCCGATCTGTATTTCCTTTGTTTGATTAGTAATCTATAGCCGCCTAGTTCAGTTCTTATCAGAATCGTATTGCTTTAGCAGTCTTCTTGGGGTCCAAAACATTATGTGTGTGATTTACAAGCCAACAACGAATCTTATCTATCACCCTAGTTCGGTAAGAATGAGTGAAATACAAATTGGAAATGCAACAAATCAACAACCCTAAAAAAACGCAATTAAAATAAACAATTATAATGCGAAGTTGCAAACCTCATCTGGATTTCTTGCAGATATACATTAATGCTTTCAATAATGCGATCAAGGTCACCCTCTATATAGTTCTTGGAGGAATCTGCACAAAAATAAATAAGCAAAAATTGTAAATTAAGAAGACCAATGAGTGGAAGGCGATTAATATAAATATAGAATAAAAAAATAATAAATCAAAGGTGCCAAGGTAAAAACTCCGGTTCACATACTTATAGCACCATTAAAATGCATTATCAAGTCAAATGTCTATGTAAAAGCCAAAGCAAAAGCAGCCACATGTAATCATATATAGAGCTTCATCCCGGTTTGTAGGGCCAATCACACCTCTTATACCCATTAAAATTGGTTAAAAAGTACTGATATAATGATCCTGTTAGGAGGTTCTAAAAACAAGGTATGTTTTGGGTAACTTCTAAGGGTGAACGTGATGGCCTCTTTAAAGTGGGCGTGAGTGGCATGTGGCACACTTTTGATGGTTTGAGAAAAAGCAATGGGGCAACACCCGTGAGTCCATGACCCCCCTCACAACCCCCTCTCACCCCCCAAGAGTGGTGTTCCACAGCTCCCTGCCACACACCACCGCCACCTCACCCACCCCCCCCCCCAACACACACACAAAAGCCACTACACATACCCTAAAAGGTTCGACTCATTTACCTTTCACAGTAGTCTCTTCTTCTCCTTCTTATGCTGTGTCAATGTACTCCATGAGGCCATGCCAGCCATCGTCTCCTGGGTTTCCTGATCAAGACTACCTACAGATGTGTGCACTGAATATAGGAACATTATATAAATGTGTGTGTACATATAGTCTTCAATGCCAAACAATGTTTTTACCTTTGAATGGGCGTTACCAGAATGTTTAGAAGGCAGTGGGTAGGCCACAGAATCACCCTAATGTGTTTGAAACAGCAGGTCCAGTTGTTGTCAAAATTCTTGTAGCTGCAACATCATATAATTTTCAAAACAAAAACATAACTATTAAAAGGGTTTAAGACACATTCCTTTAATCAGATTTTAATAAATACAAATAACGTCAAGATTATGGTCAATGTAGGTGAGTATTATAAGTTTGGGTTCCATGTATATAAGAACCAAAGAAAGCTAACCTTTTATTGCAGTCTCAGGAAGCTTTATAAGATCATGCAGAACCGTCTTCATGCACATGGGTTTGTCGACTGCTCCTACTCTATAAATGGTTCGTAATAACATAATGGAGTACAAATTGGTAATGAAACAAATCAGCAACCCTAAAAAATGCGATTAAAATAAAATAATTATATTGCAAACCTCCTCTGATTTCTGCAACAAATCAGCAAACCCTGATTTCTTGATATACATCAATGCTTTGGAGGAATCTGCATAAAAATAAGCAATAATTGTAAATAATGAAGACCAATGAGAGAAAATTGATTAATATATATATAGTAAAAAGAATATATATCAAAGGTGCCAAGGTCAAACCTCTGGTTTACAGCATCAGAAGAAATTTATTTGAAATGTGTATGAAAGAGGGGCAATCTTGCAACATAAGATAATCTACTTAAACTCCCTAATTTGATGCAATAAAAATTACATAACTATGGCAAATCTCCCTCATGAGTGTTAAGAACGTATTTATAATACCCAGAAAATGCATCATCAGGCTAAAGTCAAAAGTCTATGTAAAAGCCAAAGGGAAAGCAGCCATATGTAATGAGATCTAGAGCTTCATTCGAGTTTGTAGGGCAATTACACCTCCAAATGACTATGTCAAGGTATGTCTTTTCATTTGAGGTTCAGGGCAAGTATACATATCCCTCGAGAAACAAAATAAGCAGCACATGATGTAATAAAGCCAATTAAAAATAAAAAACTAAATCATGTGTTTTTTTTTCATTTCAGCAATGCACAGGGGAAAATAAAGGACAAAGAGAATAGAACATGTAAAGGAAAAAACACAAGGATCTAACTACCTGGTGCAGATATGGATCGTGAACTTCTCTGATTTGCTCAGGAATAAACAAAAGATTGATTTTGGGGAATGTTGGGGAGGGATGAAATGCAGGGTATTCTTTCAGCACACCTTCCGCCAAGTATATGTTTCCACTCTATTGGTCTGGAATATTTACAGATCAGGAAAAAGATGGGCTTACCATGGTATTATCTCCTCTAGTAAGACGACCAAAATCTTCTTTCACGAGTGTCCCCGTCTTTGTTTCTTCGTCTCTGGACAAGATCAAAGAGCAAAAGAAGTAAAAGATGAATTAAAAAATAGTAGATAGATGTATTGACTAAGAGCACCTGCATGAGCAGAAGAAAGGTAATCTAAAGAAACCACAATCTGTTGATAAATGATTCATAATATCTGAATCTTCTTGGTTATATCCTGAAATCACCACAATTGTATTCTAAATATAAGAGTAGAGAGTTAGAGACTCAGGTACAGTTTTAGAAAAATTCATTGTGCAAAATAAACTATAGCTTCAATGTAAAAAATTCACAAACACCCAAAAGTAATGATGGATCGACTTCACAATGGGTATAAGTATCCGAGTAAAAATTTTCAAGATTTAGCCTTAGACTTACATGATCCTATACCCATTAAAATTGGTTAAAAAGTACTAATATAATGATCTTGTTAGGAGGTTCTAAAAACAAGTTATGTTTTGGGTAAATTCTAAGGGTGAACTTGAAGGCCTCGTTAAAGTGGGCGTGAGAGTGGCATGTGGCACACTTTTGATGGTTTGGGAAGAAGCAATGGGGCAACACCCTTGAGTTCGTGACCCCCCTCAGAACCCCCTCTCACGCCCCAAGAGTGGTGTTCCACTGTTCCCTGCCACCTCATCCACCACCCCCCCCACACACACAAGCCAGTACACATACCCTAAAAGGTTCGACTCATTTACCTTTCACAGTAGTCTCTTCTTCTCCTTCTTATGTTGTGTCAATGTACTCCATGGAGCCGTTTCCCACAAGCCATGCCAGCCACCGCCTTCTGGGTTCCCTGTGCCTTTGGTGTTTCCTGTGAAAAGAGAGAGTTAAATGTCTGGACTGGAGACTATAGAATGAACTCTTATACAACCGCTTCATGGACAGATGAACAGGTAATTTTAAACCAAATGGTGAATACCAGAGACAGTAAACCCGAACAATATAGAGAGAAAAAACAAACAAAAAAGGCACCGGCTGCAAAAGAGAGAAAACAAACAAAAAAAACCACTATTTGCAGGTTCAATTTTCATCGCTGATAAGAACAGCGTATGAACAATCAATCGTATTTGACCTAAATCAACACCGACCGATTCAATCCAATTAGACCTAAATCAGTAGAGTCGATGAGAAAGAAGATGAGACTAACCGTGGACTTTGTGTGTTCAATCAATCAATAGAATTTGCCCTAAAAACGAAGGGGAAAGGGTGAGTAGTCGCCAAAAAACGAAGGGGTTGAGATGAAGTACCTGAAGCCTCATGAAATCTTGTTTGTTGATGTTCATGAAATCTTGTCTTCTTCTCTTCTTCTGTGTGTCGATCATATGTGTGTTCAATCAATCAACCGAATTTGCCCTAAATCAACACCGGCGGATTCAATGGAATGAGACCTAAATCAGTAGAGTCGATGAGAAAGAAGATGAGATGAAGAACCTGAAGCTTCATGAAATCCTGTTTGTTGATGTTCATGAAATCTTCTCTTCTTCTCTTCGAATTTGCCCTAAACGAGTCTGTAACTTCAGCGAGAACTCAACAACTTCTTCGGCCTCTTCAAGCAATAATCGACGACTCCTTCAACATCTTCTTCTCTTCTTCTGTGTGAGTGTCTTGATCATATGTGTGTGTAGACTGTAGTGTGTGAAGAAGAAGAAGAAGAACAAGAGGAATCCTCTGTTGAGAGAGAGATTTGGGGGAATGTTGGGGAGGGAACGAAACGCGGGTATTTCAAGATTCGCAAATTCTAAAACATTAATTATCATATAATCTAATCTAATCAGTTTTTAAGATTTGGGAATCCAAGTATTAAATGTTGTTGGTTTTATAATTTTAACAGATAATTGCAAATACGTGTTTATTTTTATGCTGACAAACACAAATAGCCACTCAAGCAATTACTCCATATGTATCTAGCCCCTAAATCAATAATCAAACAATAATCCTTACGACAAAAACTAGCCTATTGTCTAGATGTGCACAAACCGTGTTCAACCAGGGTTGGGTTGTGGTCAAAACAAATCCAATCCGGGTTTGACCGGGTTCCGGAGCGGGTCCAACCCGGTTTCAAGAGGGGAAAATGGCTTTAAAAACGTCTTTAAACCAAGTCGGGTTGAGGAGAACCCGACAAAATGATGATTTTAAAAAGTATTACTAAGATGGATGTTTTTTTTATTGTTTCTTTATTTTCAAGTAATCAATTACAATTTTCTTTTGGGTTTTATTTAATCAACCCATTATTATTATTTATTTTTTCATCGATCAAACTCGTTATAATTTAGTTATGATTAAAAAAAGATAATTTAAACAAAAAAAAAGTTTAAAGCCAAAAAGAAAAAAGAAAGCCAAAAAACGTAAAAGAAAATAAAAAAAGAAAAAGAAAATAGACTAATAGTTACAAAAAATGACAACCACAAGGTTTGAACCTAGGTTGTTTGTATGAAGATAGTTACGCGCAAGAGATGTGAAAGAAAAAGAAAATAAACTAATAGTTACAAAAAATTGACAACCACAAGGTTTGAACCTAGATTGTTTGTATAAAAATAATTACGCGCAAGAGGATGTGAACCATTAGACCTAAGTGTATTTTTGTTAACGAACCCTAAAATTATTCAACATAAATGAAAAATGATCGTCAAAACAGGGGAAAAAAGAAAAAAAAAGCTTGGTCCAATTAAATGTTGACACATGGCACATTAGTGGCGCACCACACCGACACTTCTAAATTGGTTATATATAATTATAAACGATGTATTTGAAATATTTTGAATATTTTCCCTCCATTCAGCCATAGATGGGCTTGCCCCGACCCGTTCGACCCATTCGACCCATTCTGACCCAATCCCCTTCTTAGATTCGTATCAATATGCTAATGTATCCTAGAAGTGCAAACATAATTGCAACAAAACAAAAAAAATTAACCGCCTTAGACTTGCAAGATCCTACAATGTGTCATAGTTGTAACCGCAAAAAATTAACCGCCTTATCACTCTAGCTTTAGATGGTTTTATCATATTATAACACACTCGTGAATCTATTAGGGGAGGTCGATGGCTGTCCGACAGATCAATTGGGAGAGGTCGATTGGGGAAGTCGATGGCTGTCAGATCAATTGGGGGAGGTCGATGGCTGTGTTTTGGGTCAGAGGTTGGTGAGAATCTAACCTAATAAGATGATAATCAGAGGTGGAATAAGAGGTTGATGTCAATAAGTGGTATCAACCAAACATCATGGTCTGACCAGGTCAGACATAAACATCTGACCCGTGTCAATAAGAGGCAAACAAACACAGCCTTGATTATTTCATGATATTGCCTCGCTGCACATACAAAGTAAGTTATTGATAATATAAGCCTTTCACGTGGCTTCATTCTCATGCCATTAAAACGTGACATAAAATTCTTTAAGCTCGTTCATTAAAACATAAAAAATAAAGAAAAAAATAGTTCAAGTACCTTCTTCCATCCTTATTTCCTACAAATAGTTTTGCTATGAGTAAGATTTACTTTCTTCATCTCTTTTTATGTTACATATGCAGGCTTTAACTTGCAGGCCATATTTATTGGTTATATGATCTATATATTTGTACATGGTGTACTAATTGGAGCTTGGTTTGGCAATGGTCCATGCCACTTGCAAAATGCCGAGGTGGGTAGTGTTTTACTAAAACCTTAAAACTTAGGGTAGGTCACATAAAAATTGAATTTATATATACATACACTCAATATACTAAGTGTTATTTTAAACAATGTATTTAAACAAATGTATATTATTTTGTTTATTTATTTTAGTATTTGTTATTTTCTATTTGCATGGAACTAGTGAGCTTACTTAGTCAATTAATGGATAGCATTTCATGTGGTAACGGGTAGGTTTTATTCCTACTTTTCAGTAGTTTGGTGCCTGCGCGTTTATAAGCAGGGCCGTCCCCAAGAATCGTCGAAAAGTTTTAGGCCTTGGACGAGTAGAGAAAAAAAGGGCCTCTTGTTATATAAAGTGAATAACCCATATATGAAATTTTGGGTTGCGTGCAAGTAGAAAAAACGAGACCATGGTTTGATCAATGATCACTCTGACCTCTTGTGATCAAATCGTTCTTTTACCGTCTCCACCTAAATCGCAAGTTATTTTGTTTGAGTTTTAAAATAGGTTTAAATTCCTTGATCAAACTAGGTCACAAGGTAACAACACATAAAGAACCACAAAGATAAACCTAAGTGCATCTAGTAGTTGTCTTGTGTGGATCCACTGATCCATTGATTCCTTGATTCGTCTTGTATTCAGTTTTGACTTCGAGTCTTCAACATTACAATATTGACAGAAGAAATACTTAGTAAAATAAACCCTAATACATTACAACTTTGCCATCAAATGGGCCAAAACCATAAAAACAAAAATTAACAAAATCAAATCATACACAACCATTCAACCACAAAGTATAACCAGATTTACATATCAAACACAATCAAAATAATCCGTGCACTCTTTTGGTTAACTAAAATTCAACTAAATTAAATAAGTTGCCCAAAATAATCCAGTTAAGAAACTTTAAACAAATTTAAAGTTTGTCATCTATAATCGGTCAAAAGAACAGATCTAATTTACATGTTGTAAGTGGGGCTCTCATACCACTGTTGGGAGTTAGTTGTATCTTTATTAGGTTTTATTTCTAAAAAAAAAGTTTTGATACTTTATTAACACAAATTAATAATTATTATGTACCGATGAGATGATTATACCTTAATGGTTAAAGTTTAAGTGCACCGAGGAACAACAATTCACCTGTTGACATAACACACCTAAGAGGGACAACATGAAGATATTATTTATAAAAAAACACAAAGTATGATGCCTACAAATAATACTACGAATTAGAAGACCTAAAAGTATAATAATTATACTTAGAACTCTTTAGGTGAAACAGGTCAAAACGACCTAAGTCTAGTCATTTAAAGAATATGGGGTCTTGTTTAGTTCACAAAATTCTCAAGAATTAGAAATGGAATAAGAAAATTTTTCATCAAAAATCATGTTTGGTCGGTCATAAGATGGAATTAAAATTGAAAAATTTTGCCACGTTCAATGAAATTCACTTACCTTCCACTTACCCATGGAATGTTCAAAATTAACATTCCAATTTCATTAAAAAAAATTTACCAACCAAACACCTTATCAATTTTAAAAAGATTCCATTTCAATTCCAATTCTAATTCCATTTTCAATTACAACACATTCAGGGAACCAAACGACACCTAAGTTTACATTTATTAAAATGATCCAAAACTTGATTTAAGAAAAACCAAGTGTGTTCTAGCTTTTGATCAAAGGTGACTAAGATCTGCATCAAACAGTCTAATGAGTGATTAGACTGCTCAATCATCAAGGTCAATGTTGGTGTCATTATTCAACTGATCATGCCATTTTATATTGTCATCATGATTTTAAAAAAAGGTTGAGGCGTGAGTCTCGAGGCGAGGCGATGCGCCCAAAAAACGAGTCTGAGGCCGAGCCTCAGGGGGTTATTTTGTACCTGCGCCTCATATGACTGAGGCGGTGACAAAGGCTGCGCCTCAAGGGGTTTTACTCTTTGTTTTCGATGTTTTAAACTCTGTGTCGGTTTCAAACATTCCATGTCTTTTAGTGTGTTTTTATATTTTTGATTAATCCGATAACGAAATTAGTCTGTATTTTTTTTAAGTTATAATTTTATATTTATTTTTTAATTACGCCTCGGGCTTACGCCTCATGAGGCGAAGGGAAAACGCCTCGAGGCTCGATTCCGTACTTTTAAACCTTGATTGACATCACACGAACAAACAGGACACAACAAACCAAAGTGTAAAAATTCTAACCTGCAAATGCTGGATCTTCCAGAGGTTATAAATACCTGATGCAACAGATATAGAGATACATCTTTAGAAGTCGAAAAACTTGCAAGGCAAACATGTACGAGCAATCACTTTTAAGCCAACAACATTTTTAATGTTTACTCACCTCAACATCTTCATGTCAAGCTTTTCCAGTTTGATAGGTTCATCGGCTTTCTTGACAACAACTGTCTTTGCATGTCCTGCCTTATGATAGAGATGAGAGAAAACTAATATCAACACCCAAATAGGAATCAATATATTTCAAACATAAAACAATAAAAAATGTGATAGAATATTGGTGAAACTCACAGTAGCAGGTTTAGGATTCTTCCTGCTAAGCATGAGTGATGTCCTTCCCACTAGTATCAACACATTAGAAATAACTACCTTAAGGAAAAAAATTACATTAGAATAATGCTAAATTGTTTTAGCAACACATGTTAACTAAAGAAATGATAAAACAAACAAACGTAGGCAGATGATATTTTGAGGAATTTGCATCAAAATAAGCAAAAATGGTAAATAGGAAAGACCAATGAATGGAAGTTAATTTATAAGTAAATCATTAAAAATAAAATTGATCAAAGGTGCGGAAGGGCATGTGTTTTTTCATATCAGAATGGCATAAGGGGGAAAAACAAAAGTACTAAGAGAACAGAAATATTAAAGAAAAAATAAACAAAAGGATCTAACTACCTGCTAAAACACCTGGTCTGGATACACCTATACAGATTGTGAAACTTCTCCAACTTGTTTAGCGGTATCAGATTTGTATTGATGAAAGAAAAGCTAAATATGACTAAGAGTTATATACCGAAGTTAGATCACAATTTTGTACTATAGAGATAAGAAGCATTGACCATCTGAATCGACATATTAAATAGTTTTAGCAACACATATTAACCGGAGAAATGATAAAACGAAAGGACCTGGGCGATATAGTTGTGCCTGACGCTTGAACTGCACAAAAGATAAAGGGTAACTCACATGACTATATGAGTAACCCTTAGGTAAAGAACAAAAATAAGCATTTTGAAACCTGAGCTAGCACGGTTGGTGACCAACTCTAGATGAACCAGTCTTTTCTTGGAGCTATTTCCACCAAACATCATCAGGTTTCTCCATCACTTCTGCAAAGGCCTTGCATACCAAAGCCCAAAAAGGAGTTGCTAGAAATTCAACTCTCAAAGTGTAAAAGATAAGTTAGGATGAATAAGCTTATTAGCTTAGGACTGAGCCGAGTGGATATTGAGAGGGAGTGCTAAACGTGGCAACATCACTGGGCGGATAGGTAGATCTCATGGGTGAACCTGATAATTTTTTTGACAAATAATAAATGCACCTTCAATTGGGCACGTGAAAATGCGTAAGAAGATATTGGGTTATTAGTCGTCGAATCGCCCCCATGTATTTGGCCACCAAGTCAGTGGTGTTGACATTCTTGCAGCAGCCAAAGTCTAATAATTTTTTAAATAAAAGGAATAGTGAATTAGTGATGAGAGAAAACTAATATAGAAGAAAGGTTTATTTATATATGCATGTATGGGTGTGTGTTTGGTGCAAGGAACTCACCTCAACATTTTTAGGTTCAACTTTTTTGGTTTTCTTGGTTCACTTGCTTTCTTGCCAATAACTGCCTTTGCAGGATCTACATGACTAGCATCAAGTTTTAATAGTTATAAGAGAAAACTAATATCAACATTCAACACAAGAGTTGGGATTAATATAATTCAAAGATGAAAGAAAAAAGAATAAGTCAGAAATTGGTGAAAGTCACAGTAGGCAGTATGCGATTCTTCCCGTTAGCACGGTTGTATTGTCCTTCCCATTCCCACTACTATCAACACACTAGAATAAATAAATTAAGACAATAATCAAATTGAGAATAATGCTAAATAGTTTTAGCGACACGTGTTAATTGAAGTAATGATAAAAGTAACAAACCTAGGCAGATAATACTCACGATGGTACAAGTGCACAAAAAATTCACAAATAGATTACTGACTCTAAAAAGATCAACGTTCTTATTGCAGCCAATGTCTAATGATTTTTGAAATAAAAGAAGAATAGTGATGAGAGAAAACTTATGTAGTAGAAAGGTTTATGATACAGTCCCGATCAAAGTGTACTCGAGGAAGAAGAACCGGAACGCAGCTGCCACTTCCACTATGGGGGAATTGAAGGGTATTTTTGGAAATTGGCTGGATCCTTTTGGATATTACTCTGGCGGGCAAATTGAAGAGTGGGGTGCGGTTCCACTCCACGGATTCAGGAGCGGTTAAAGTCTAGAAGCATTATTAGCAGGCTAGGTTATTTTATTAGGCTGTTCTTGTTGATGTTTTGTTGAAGTTATTGCAATCGGAGACTTAAGCCCCTCTCGAATCGGGCTGATTTATCTATCGAAGGAAAGCGATATAAATTACAATGTTCAGGTTAATTGGAAAGATTTATTCATGGTTTTTACTATCGAAGGAAAGCGATATAAATTACAGGGGATCGCCTCGGGACCCAGAAATCTTCAAGTTTTCAGCATCTTGCTATTGACCGGATCAAACACCCAATATCCCAAACCCCTTACAGCCGATCACAACTCGTTACCCAGCTGTCTTTGATGAACCGAAGCAATTACCACCTATCCGCCACCAACACATTCCATTACCCTGTTACCCAACACCACACCCCCAACATTCGCCCATACAGGTACCCTCATTCTCAAAAGAATGAAATTGAGAAACAAGTTGAACAGCTCCTTACAGCCGGTTCATTCGACCCAGTACAAGTCCATTTTCCAGTCCGGTTTTACCCGTCAAAAAGAAAGACAACTCTTGGCGCATGTGTGTGGATTACAGGGCACTTAACAAACTTACAATAGCCAACAATACCCCATTCCTAATATCGAGGAGCATTGTTTTAAAAAACGCTCGAGGCGTACGCCTCGAGGGAAACGGCGAAACGGTCGAGTTTGAGGCGGCGCCTCACAGGGTATTACAGACACGTACGCCTCGGCACATGAGGCGGGTCGTGAATCGGTGAGGCGGTTCGAAAAGGGGTGGTTAGGCGTACGTGTGGGCGGGAAATTAAAATTTGTAAATTAAACCACAGAAGCATCATCACACCTAAATAAAACCCTAATCGCACACCCACACCCCCATCGCGACTTTCAGAGGTTCTGAGGGAACATCCGACCCCCAGCGCACCCCCCATCGCACCAGGCATCGGCACCCGACACCCCCATCGCACCCCACATCGGCACATCGACCCATCGCACAGCAGACACCTGGTTTTCTGATTTTCTTCTGATTTCGCGACTTTCAGAGGTTCTACACTTCTACTTCTGATTTTCTGATATTCTTGATGTTAGTTTTCTATATTTGATTCAAGAGTTGTTTTGTTGATTTGGAATTAGGAATGGTTGTGAATCATGAGTGATTTGTGAACAGTGAATGGTTTGTGAATAGTGAATGGTTGATGTTTTGGTTTGTGAAGGTTTGTGAATGGTTGATGTTTGTGGTTTGTGAATGGTTTGTGAAATTGGTTGATATTTGTGTTTGTGAATGATTTGTGAATGGTTGATGTTTGTGGTTTGTGAATCATGGTTGATGTTTGTGCTTTTTATCTGTTCAAGGATTATTATTTTAAACACTAGATTTGTGAATTGTGAATTGGAGCAAAAGTAATCTGATTTGAATGTAATTAGTGTGTTATGTTATGGGTTTAAGGTTATATACTAAATTTATGAATTGTGTGTGAATGTAGCAAAATGGATTTGATTTGTGAATGTTTATACACTTGAGTCTCATGTTACTTTAGAATTAAATGTAATCTTGTATGAATTATGATTTTGATTTTAAAAGATTGAAGATTGTATCAGTATGCTACTTTAGAATTAGTGTGTATGGTTTTAAACTTTAAGGTTTATATACTAGATTTTGAATTCACATATACACTATACTAGATTCTCATGTTGAACATTTGTTTTTTTATGTACATAGTTTTCTTACGATGGCTAGTAAAGGTGCAAGAAAGATCCGGCTTGGAAGTACGGGGACGAATTTGAGGTACCTCCGCAGGTGGCAAAAGGGTTACAAGTACCTAAAGTGCAAGTTTGTAGTAAAGTTATTAGAGGAGGAGTGAAAAGAATGAAGGAACATCTTGCTGGCACACATAAAGATGTCATGCCTTGTGCCAATGTGCCATCTGAAGTAAAAGATGAAATAAAGCAATATTTGAAGCAGTTTCAGGATGCAAAGTTTGCTGCCCAACAGAACTTTGAAGAAATGTAGGAAGTGGGGCATATTATAGCATGCGGGAAGTGTTGATCCATGTGCTGCCTCCAGGGGTGTTAGAGGCCAATGGATCGGTTTGTAGGAGGTGCGAAGATAGCGAAGAAGGATCACTCCCGACCGAAAAAATGACACCAGCGAGTGCAAAAGAGCATCGAAACAGAGTTTGTTTGGATATTGGAAGATTTTTTTTTGAGAATGGAATACCGTTTAACGTATCATCTAGTCCATCGTTTACTAGTATGCTACGTTCAGTTGGGAACTTTGGCCGTGGATTGAAGCCCCTACCATGCATGAGTTAGGACTTGGATCCTTAAGGAAGAGGTTAACACGACCACTACAATGGTGGAGGACTAAAAGCTACATGGAAGACCACCGGGTTTCTTTGTTATCAGATGGTTGGTCAGACATGAGAAATAGAAGTTTGATTAATTTTTGGTCAACAATCAATATGGTACTGTTTTCTGAGAACGTTTGATGCATCAGATTGATAAAAAATGCTGAAAAATTTTCGAGTTGCTTGATGATGGTGTTGAAGAGATCGGTGAAGATATTGTAGTTCAAGTGTGACCGACAATGCTAGTGCCTACAAAGCTGCTGGAGTGTTGTTAATGGAAAGAGAAAAAGCTTGTATTGGACCCCGTGTGCCGCTCATTGCATTGATTTGATGCTTGAAGATATCGGTAATTTGATGCAACATAAAAATGCTTTGCTTAAAGCAAAAAAGGTTAGCAATTTTATCTATAACCATCAGTGGTGTTGAGTTTAGCCCGAAAGATTCTAAAGAAAGATCTTCTTCGACCAGCTACCACAAGATTCGCCACGGCATTTTTGACTATACCAAGTATTTATGAATCGAAAGAAGCTTTACAACAAATGTTTGTTTCAACTGAATGGGGGACATGTGCTTGGGCTAAGAAAGCTGATGGAAAAGAGGTTAAAAAAATAATCATGGATGAGAGAGTTTTTGGCCTAGTGTGGTTTATTCCATAAAACACAATGCCACTTGTTGAAGTTTTGAGAATTGTTGATGGGGAGCAGACACCAGCCATGGGATTTATTTATGGAGCGATGGATAGTTGTAAAGAAAAAATAGCAAAGAACTTGGATAAAACTCTCTTCTTATAAAGAGATATGGGACATCATTGATAAAAGATGGGAGTTCCAAATGCATCGTGATTTACATGCGGCTGCCTACTACTTAAATCCACAATATCGATGGAGTCCCAATGTTTCTGAGCATCCGGAGATTAAGCGAGGATTATATGATGTTATGGATAGACTCATTAAAGATACTAGTGTTTATTTTAAGATTGAAGATCAACTAATTGCGTATAAAGAAAAAGGGGATTGTTTGGATATAGAGGTTCTTTGCGCCATATCAGACACGTCCACCGGGTAAATTATTTGTTGATATTTTTTATATAGTTTATATTTTATATAAATTAAATTATTCACTAATTTTTTTATAAAACATATAGTTAAATGGTGGGGCGAATATGGAGATGAGACTCCGAACTCAAGGCTTTTGCAATAAAATTTTTGGGTCTTACATGTTCCGCTTCGGCTTGTGAACGTAATTGGAGTACTTTTAATCAAGTCCATACAAAGAGACGAAACCGGTTGACAACCGAAAGAATGAACAACTTGGTCTACATTATGTACAATAAAAAGCTAGGCAGATTCTTGAAGAAGACTACTTTAAAAGAGAAGATGATCCGTTGATTGTTGAAGATGTGTTGTCTGATGATGAGTGGTTAGCTGACCCAATTGATGCCGATGAAGATGAAATTGGAGGTGGCGATGCAGGTGTGTACGGAGGTGGCGGAGCATGGGGGGAGGAAAGTACGGTGCAGGTGGAAGTTCGTCATCTAGGAAAAGAAAAGCGTTCAAATAAATTTGATTGACGAGGATGAGGATGATGATGGTGAAACCAATTGGGTAGAAGAAGATGCTTGTAAGGATGACGAGTTAGAAAGTGATGCGTTTTATGTTGTTTGAAGTTGAATTAGATTACAAACTTTTAATGTGTGCTTATTTCGTATCTATTTTATGTTTTAGACTTTGTGATACGTTATGGGTGATGACTTTTAAATTTGATAATGAATTTGCTTAGGAATATGTTTTGTTTGATGTTTTAGTATTTTATTTTATAAGATATATATTTTCCTATTTATTTATTATTTCCTTCCGCCTCGGGTGTACGCCTCGTTTCGCCTCGAGGCTTACGCCTCGTGAGGCGTGGGGAAAACGCCTCGAGGCTCGTTTCCGTTCTTTTAAAACCTTGTCGAGGATTTACTAGATGAACTATATGGAGCTACCGTGTTTTCCAAACTCGACTTTCGGGGTAACTATCATGTTAGACAATATGTTTATTCTATGTTTAGATGTATTTAATTTTATAATTCTAGAGGGTATCTAATGTAATATCCTTCTCTATATATAGAGCTCCTTTGTATTCTTAATTAACTCAATAAACACACGGTTTGTCTTGGTATCAGAGCCAAGAAAACCCAAACCCTAATTACCCTAATTGCCGTCAACCACAATCTACCATCGGCAACTGTTTTTCTCCTCTGCAACCCTAATTCCGACCACCCTCATCCTCCATGGCAACCATTATTGCTCTTAATACTGCAGAGAAAACAACACATACTCTCACAAATTCGCCTTCACCCTCTCTCCTACTACTACGGGTATTGGAAGGCAATGCTTGAACCATTCTTAATCTCCAATCATCTATATGGCTATGTCGATGGCACCATTAATGTCCATCTCAACATACTGTTGCTACAGCAGAAACACCTGCAGTCGAGAACCCTGGATACCAGCATTGGATTTCCAATGATGCGCATGTCAGGATGCTTTCATCTCTACTATTTCAGAGTCATCTTTCCAACACGTACAAGGATCAACCTCTCGAGATCTATGGCTTGCACTGGAACGTGCCTATTCTCCAAACACAGCATCTCTCGTGAGTATACACTCAAAACGCAGCTTCTTAAATCGAGATGAAGGGAGATGAAACCCTGGCTAATTATCTAAGTCGTGCACAAGATATACTACTGCCCTTGCCACATTGGCGAGCCCATGAAGGACAAGGACCTTTGTTATGCTTGCCATCTCTGGTCTTAGGGACGAATACAACGGCCTGAAAAGCGAATCTGTTGGCTCGTCATCCCCCATCACTTTTCATGAACTACATGGGCTGCTTAGTGATCATGATTATCTTCTCAGCAAAACAGCCAATGCCCACTGCCTCAAACCCGCAAGCCTTTGCTGCTCTCTCTTCAAGCTCGGTCCCCTCTCTTACCAGCATTCATCGCAGCTTCAGAACCTTCATTTATTGGCAGCACAGGGTTACCAATTGAACCCGATTGCCCCTCCTACTACACCACCACAAGCAGCCTTTGTAGCTCTTCCTCCAACGCGAATCGAGGTCGAGAGGCAATTTTCGAAGCCCTTTCGAGGCACAACGAGCAATCGGCAGTCTACACTCACTACCCTCCTCATGGGTCCAAGTGACAATGGTCTCTACTCCATCCGCCTTCCTCACTTCAAGTCACACCCGAAGCTTGCATTTTCAGCCATCAAAGCATCATCCTTCATCTGGCATCAACGTTTGGGCCATCCCATGACCGTGTCTTTAAAACATTATTTCTAGTTGTTCTTTACCATTATCTAATAAATTATGTTCCTCCTTATGTACTGCTTGTCATTGGGAAAGTCTTCAAATTATCATTGTCTTCTTCCATTTTCGAAGTAATATATTTTAGACTTAATATATTGTGATGTTTGGGGTCCTTCACCCACTCTTTCTATTGATGGATCTCGATTTTTCATGTTGTGTGTTGACCATCACACTCGTTATATGTGGTTCTATCCATTGGCAACAACAAATCTGATGTTTATTCTAATTTTAAAAATTTTGTTACCATGGTAGAAAGGCAATTTAATTCCAAAATAAAGAGTGTACAAACCAACTGGGGAGGTGAGTTTCGAAATCTGTCTCCTTTCTTCACCTCTCTTTGCATCATTCATCGACGCTCTTGTCCACACACTAGCGAACAAAATGGCTTTGTGGAGCGTCGTCATAGACACTATGGCAGAATTGATCTGGCTAAAGGCTCTCTACATGAACTTGGCATCTCAACAATGTCATCACCCACTCTCTGGTGTGATAATCTAGGAGCTACGTATCTTTCAGCCAATCTCGTGTTCCATGGCCCGCACAAAGCATGTCGAGGTGGATTTTCATTTTGTTTCGAGAACAAGTGGCCAGGGGCAGGTGCACGTCAAATTCATTTCCACAAGTGTCAGATTGCTGATGTCTTTCAAAGCCCCTACCCTCTCAAAGATTCCTATTCTTTACGATCCAAGTTGCAGGTCGTTCCCCGCCCTCAACTTGCGGGTAATGTTAGACATATGTTTAGTCTATGTTAGATGGTATTTTAATATTTATAATTCTAGAGGGTATCTAAATGTAATATCCTTCTCTATATATAGAGCTCCTTTGTAATTCTTAATTAACTCAATAAACACACGGTTTGTCTTATCAGATCCGTACGACTAACCGTGACATTAAGAAGATGGCTTTTTGCACCCATTCGGTCATTACGAGTTCTTGGTCATGCCCTTTGGTTGACCAATGCTCCTTCCACCTTTCAAGCCATCATGAATGATTTATTTCGACCATATCTCCGTCGATTCATATTCGTTTTTTTGATGATATTTTAATTTACAGTGATTTGGAGCACACAAGGTTCATCTGGAACAGACCTTGAAGCTGTTACAGGACAACCAATTCTTTGCCAAACTCTCTAAATGCTGTTTTGGGCAATCTCAATGGTTTTTCTTGGGCATGTTATCACCTCTGAAGGGGTTATGGTGGAAGAGGAGAAGATCATTGCTGTGAAAGATTGGCCTGTGCCCACGAATGTTAAAGAAGTGAGGGGATTCCTAGGGCCTCACAGGTTTTATCGGAGATTTGTAAGGAATTATGGGATACTTGCACGACCTCTCACTGCTCTCACCAAGAAAGATGGGTTTATATGGTCAACAGAGGCCCTAAATGCCTTCAATGAGTTAAAAAGGGCGCTGCTCTCTACTCCCGTTTTGTAGTTACCGGATTTTCGAGGCCATTATAATCGAATGTGATGCATCAAATGAGGGAGTCGGTGCTATTTTGTCTCAAGACGAACATCCTGTTGCGTATTTCAGTAAGGTTTTTCCCCCTCTAATCGGCTTATGATAGGGAGTTACTTGCATTGGTTCTTGCAGTTCAAAAATGAATCATTATTGTTAGGCCGACACTTCATTGTTCGCACACGATCACTATATACTCAAAGTTTCTGCTTGACACAGCGAATTACGACCCGGAACAACAACGTTTGCTGCTTAAGCTCAGCCATATGATTTTCTATTACCCACAAAGCAGGTATAAGACTCTTGGTGCCAACGCCTTGTTGCGCCGCCCTCACTCGGGGGAATTGCTCACTCTGTTGGTACCTTACTGTGTTGATCTCCATGACCTTACCGCCGGGTTGCAACATGATCCCACCACCAGTCCTATAATTCAGAAACTTATGGAGGATCCCCACTCTGTCACTGGTTTTACTCTCACGGATCAGCTGTTTTTTTACAAAGGTCGCTTATTTGTGCCTGCAATTTCTGAGATCCGCAATACTCTGTTACAAGAAGCCCATGACACACCGATCGAGGGCACGGAGGGTTTTTAAAGCCCTACAAACGACTATCTAACCAGTATTTTTGGCCTAAGATAAAACAAGATGTACGGGTTTATGTCCAAAATTGTGTAATTTGCCAACAACATAAGTATCAAACGTTATCTCCAGCCGGTTACTTCAGCCCCTGCCCATTCCAAACCGCATATGGGAAGATATATCCATGGATTTCATAGTTGGCCTACCTCCCTCCAACCGTTTCGATACGATCATGGTCGTGGTGGATTGTTTGAGCAAATATGCTCATTTTTGTGGCCTATCGCATCCTTTTATTGCTAAAAGCGGGCTGCCATTTTTTGCAAAGAGGTGGTTCGTTTGCATGGATTTCCCGTTCCATAATATCCGATCGAGACGTGGTTTTTCTCAGTCATTTTTGGCAAGAGTTGTTCCGAATCAGCCATACTAAACTCCATCTTAGCACCAGTTATCACCCCCAAACTGATGGACAAACCGAGGTGCTAAATCGTTGTCTTGAAGCCTACTTGCGTTGTTTCGCAAGTGAGCAACCAGCTAAATGGAGTTCTTATCTATACGGGGCAGAATATTCGTATAATAAGGGTATCATACGTCTACGAGTACTACTCCATTTAAGGTTGTGTATGGTCGCGATCCTCCGGCCTTACTACCTTATGTCGCGGGGGAAACCAAAAACGCAGACTTGGAACAACAGCTTTTAGACAGAGACGCCATGCTACAGCTCCTTCGCACCAATCTCCATAAGGCACAAGACAGGATGCGTAATCACGCTAATACTAACGCAGGGAACTCACTTTTAATGTTGGTGATTATGTCTTCTTAAGATTCAACCGTACCGCCAACGTAGCCCGCTAAATGTCGTTGCGAAAAGCCAGCTCCCCGATTTTTCGGACCTTATCGCATTCAGCGAGCTGTTGGACCTGTGGCTTATGAGTGAAAATAGGTAAAATACCTGCTGTCTTATTCATAATGAAGCAGTACATATATACACCAAAGGAGCTAAGAATAAGGCCTAATCTAAGGGACTAATAAAGAAATTATACAACCATAGACAGCTGTATACAACTACATTAAATACTACAGAATAATACAGAATGTCTTTGGTTAACACGCCCGCTCAGTCGCAGCAGCAGGGGAACGGAGGCAAAGACTGGACTTGAAGCGTTGAAAGAGTTGTATGGAGAGGTTTTGGTAAAGATATCAGCATATTGAAAATCCGCGGGAACATGAAGGACACGAAGGGTGCCGATGCGGACTTTGTCACGAACAAAGTGTATGTCAATCTCGATGTGCTTGGTCCGTTGATGCTGAATTGGGTTTTTCGAGAGATACACAGTAGAGACGACGTCACAAAAGATAATGGTGGCATCACGGATAGGAACATGCAGTTCAAGAAGAAGGTTCCGTAGCCAACTAGTTTCAGCTGCTGTGTTGGCGACACCTCGATATTCAGCCTTCGCACTGGATCTGGAGATGGTGGCCTGACGTTTGGAGGACCATGAGACGAGATTATCGCCTAGGAAAACACAATATCCGGAGGTAGATCGCCTAGAATCGGACAACCCCCCCACCCCCCCCCCCCCCGTCTGTATCAGAATAGGCAGTAAGCTTCAGGGATTTGGATTTGGAGGTGAATGAGGAGGCCTTGATCCAAAGTGCCTTTAATGTACCGTAGAATACGTTTCAAGAATTGAAAATGAGGCTCGTGAGGGGCATGCATGAACAGGCACACTTGTTGAACAGCATAAGAAATATGTGGTCTTGTGAATGTGAGGTACTGTAGTGCGCCTGCTAAGCTCCTGTATAATGTACCATCAGACAAAGGAGTCCCTACCATGGCACTAATTTTAGAGTTAGTGTCGGTAGGGGTAGAGCATGGTTTGCAGTTTTCCATGTGAGCTCGGGATAAAGATTAACCGCATATGCCGTGAGAGTAGAAACAATCCATCCGGTTGCTTGGTCACTTGGATGCCAAGAAAGTGGTGTAGATGTCCAAGATTTGTCATTGCAAATTCGGAGGACAAAGTAGAGATAATGTTCTGTAATAACCTGTCATCCGAGGCCGTAGTATAATATCGTCAACGGACAGCAGTAAGTAGGCCATGTGTTTTCCCTTTGTGTAGACAAAGAGAGATGAGTCACTAACTGTGGTACGAAAGCCGCACAGTAAAATGAAATTTGCAAACCGTTGGTACCACGCACGCGGGCCTGTTTAAGACCGTAGAGTGACTTCTGAGGCGACAAACATGAGAAGGGAACCGTTTATCTACAAACCCCGGTGGTTGAAACATGTAGACTGTCTCATCCATGTGCCCGTGTAGAAATGCATTTTTGACATCCAATTGATGTATGGGCCAGTTCCTTGAGGTGGCAAGACTAAGTACGGTGCGTATAGTGGCCGGCTTGATGACGGGGACTTAATGTCTCAAAGCAGTCATGCCAATCTTTTGAGATTTCCAGTTGACAACGAGACGGGCCTTGTAGCGTTGTAAAGTGCCATTAGCATGATATTTGTGGCGGAAAAGCCACATACACCGAATCACAGGAGCATCCTTCGGTCGAGGAACCAGCTCCCACGTGTTATTGTCCATTATGCCCTATATTCGTCAGTCATAGCACTGTGCCAATTTCGGGTCGGATAAGGCTAGAAGGTGATTTTTTCGGTAAAGGAGAAATATGTGCAGCGGTCGTGTGGAAGGCTAGAGGACCTCGGGCTTTAGAGATGCCAGATTTTGACCGGTGGGTCATGGGGTGGGAGGGGACAGGCAGTCGTGGAGCTGGCTGTGCAGGGGCTGAGGTAGCAGGAGATGTGGTGGAGAGTGGAGTTGGGTAGGTTGTTTAGGGCGACGTTGGTAAGTGAGAATGGGTTTAGAGTTTTCGGATGGGGCTGTTGGGGGCAGCGGATGGAGCTGATGGTGGGGGAGGGAGGTGTTTTGAGCTGTAGGGAATGTGTAGGAGTCGGTAAAAACCGTGGTGAGGGTCATTGTCGAGGAAAGAATAGTCGTGAGTGTTTGAGGGCTGAGAATATGGGAACAGATTCATCAAAGACAACATGACGGAGAAGAGAACTTTGCCGGTAGTGAGGTCGAGGCATCGATACCCTCGGTAATTGGCAGGGTACCCAAGGAATATGCAGCGGGTGGAACGGGGTGGTGAGTTTATGTTGACGGGTTGCGGATTGGTTTGGGTAGCATGCACACCCAAAGACACGGAGGTGATCATAGGACGGGTTACGAAGGAAGAGAGCAGTGAGAGGGGTGCGGTTTTGTAGGAGTTTTGAGGTAGGATGTTGTGAAGGTAGAGAGGGGTTGAAGGGCTTCGACCCAAAATGTTGGTGGGAGAGAGGCATGAACAAGAAGTGAAAGCATAATTTCGTTGATCCGTCAGATCATACGTTCTGCTTTCCCGTTTTGTTAGGAGGTGTGTGGGCAAGAAAAAAGAATTGAAGGCCGTTAGAGGTGGCAAATTGTTTAAATTGATATATTGTCAATTCACCACCGTTGTCACATTGAAAATTTTTGATGTTGCGATTGAAGAGTGTGAATGTATTTGTAAAATTCTGGAATTTGGCAAATGTTTCGGATTTGAATTTTAATGGAAACACCCATTTATAGTTGGTGAAATCGTCAAGTAAGATCATATAATATTTGTAACCGGCGGGACTGATAATGGTGACGTCCACAAATCACAATGAATTATATCAAAAGGCATGAAAGTACAAGAAGTAGACATTTGAAAAGGTAGACGTTTATTTTTAGCCAACTGACATGAATTGCAACATGAGAACGACTAGTCTTATTACAAGAATTAAACTTTAGAAGATAAGAAATCTATGATGGGAAGACCCGGTGGCCTAGTCGATCATGCCAAAAATCAGAGGCTGTTGAGGTAACGAACTGGAAGCAGAGGTGGTGGGAACTGTGGCAGGTGCTGTGAGAGGATAAAGGGGCCGTCACTGTGTGTCGGGTCATAATCATCCCATTCCTGAAATCCTTCACAGAGAAACCAAAGGGGTCAAATTCCACAGACACAAAATTCAATAGTGAATTGTCTAACATATATGAGGTTCTTGATTATGTCGAGGTGTAAAGGACATTGTTTAGGCGAAGGTTATTGGGCAGTTTGATGTTTCCAAACCCATGAATTGGCATTTTGTGACCATTTCCAACAAATATATGGTTAATGGAATTAACAGTATGAGAGGTGGCATTTTGTGAACATATACCCGGGTCAAGTGTCCATCGCCTGGAACGCAGCTCCCAACTAGGTTGGTTCAAGGGGTTCACCTCGGCCAGATTGGCTTGAGGTTGTTGACGAGGGCCAGATGATCCTGCCGATCGATTTCCTCTGGCACCCGACCCACCACGGTGCAGCCCATCTTGGTTGAGTGGGAAATGGGGTGGTGTGCCCCACCAGGAGCCCACATTTGTTGTTGTGTCTGGACAGTGGTTGTGGCCCAAGTGGGCTGTTAGGCCTGTCGGCCATTTTGTTGTTGGGTTGGGCCTGAGGAAGAAGCCCAAGAAGGTTGATAGCCCTGCCAACACCATCTTCACATAACCTACATTATTATGCAGGTTTAAATCGTTATGAGAGAAACTAATATCAACACCAAGATTGGGATGAAAAATACTTCAAAGATCAAGGAAAGAAGAATAAGTCCGAATATTGGTGAAACTCAAAGTAGCCGTTATATGACCCTTCTCGTAAGCATGCTTGTTGTTGTCCTTCACACTACTATCACACATTAGATAGATAAATTCAGAAGATAATTACGTTGAAAATAATACTAAATAGTTGTAGGCTTGTAGCAAACATGTTAATAAAGAAATTATAAAAGAAACAAACTGGGAAGATGATTTGATAATTGGACAAGTGCACAAATATAAGGTAACTCCCACATATAGATAAGTCACCTTTAAGTGAAGATCAAAACTAAGAATTCTGAAACCGGAGCCTGACACGGTTGGCACCCACCTCCAGAAACACCAGAGAGCTTTTTTTGGCCAACATCATCAAGTTTTCTCCGGTGACTTCTCCAAAGGCCTCACATACCAAAGCCCGGAAAGGAGTTGCAAAAACTCAACTCTCCAAGTGGAAAAGATAGTTAGGTGTTCCTGGTGCATATGTTCACTACAAAACAGCTTTTTTTTCTTTTTTCAAACAGACTATAAAACAATGAAAATCGTAAAGTTAATTGTTACCAGTTAGTAGGATAAGTACGCTTATTAGCTTCTTCCATGATTCTATAAACTGCTTCAATAGATTCCAAACAAATCTGACCATAACAGACAACAATGTCAGAATAATTGATGGTTTATTCTAACAAATAATTAATAAACCATTATCACCTTCCACTTGAACTCTCCAATCCTTTCATCTATTATCAAGATCGGCCTCCACCAGATACAAAATCTATTGCTTTAACGGTCTTCGAGTGATAATCTTATGGCATTAACAATCTTCTTTTGTCCAGAACATTATTTGTGTAGTGTGCTTACAAGCCACCAACGAATATAATCTATCACCCTAGTTTGCAAGAATCATGAATACAAATTCGTAATGCAACAAGTCAGCAACCCTAAAAACAATTAAAATAAACAATTAAACTAGATATATATATTATACATATATATATATATATAATATTATATATATATATATATATATCCATTCATGCATAATACCAACATAAGGCACAGTGAGTATTTAAGGTACCTTAAGGTTACGAGATCATATTGATGTTTTCGGGTCTTAAACGCCCTATTTTGATTTTCTGATCCTCAATAACCTTAGTGATTTTCTCTTTTTATTATATATAGCCATTCGTGCTTAATACCAGCATAAGGATATTTTTTTCACTACTTTTATTTATATTTTGATTGCAAAACAAGAAGCAGCTTGGTGTGTGTGAAAGGGAATGCTGACTTGCAACCTATCTTGTCGAGACTCGGTTTCTTAAACCATGTATACTAAGATGGGAAGCTAAACACATATCCATATTTACTTAATTTACACGAAGACATTAGGGTTCTTTCTTTGGGTTGAGCCTACCAACACATCAAAATCTTTTGCATTTTCCTCCTTAAGATCCAATCCATGTATAAGTATTAACATATCAACTTCTTATCATTTCCTATAAAGTTTCAACTTTAATTCAAGGGACATCATTACAATTAACTTCAATCATGCATAACCATCAAATCATTACCAACATAAGACATAGATCAAGAAACACAATTCTAACATGCATGCATTTACCTAAGCTGATCCTACCTAACAAAATAAACATAAAACACAACTCATTAATACTAATAATATAGATAAGAAAAGACTACATAACCTGTCAGGAATGATCACCAATGCTCTGCTCACAGAGAACCACCTTTAGAAACACATAAATTGTTGAGAGCTCTGATCGATGTAGGCTAGTATTATAGTTTGAGGTTCCATGTCTCACGAACGTGTCCAACGAAGCTTTACAAGCTCATGCAGCACAATCATCACTATGCGCAAAGGCTTGCCATCTGCTCTACAATTCGTTCATAATAGCAAAAGTCATTATATATTAGTAATACACAAATCAGCAAATCTATAGAAAGCAATGTAAAATAACAATCATAAGGCAAAACTACTCCAGATTCTTCCACCCAAGTTGTTGCATTTATCATGAATGCTTTAAAGAAGGCAATCAAGGTCCACTTTGATATTATACTTTGACAAATCCGCATTAAAATGAAGGAAAATAGCGAATATTCTTACCCTTGTCATCCATCGATGGAACCCTTTCTTCTAAAGGCTAAAGTAAAAGCTTTGTCACTAGACTGTCAACTTTTCTCTCCAATTGACAGCATGAGCAAACATTTACTTTGAAATATTCTACAAAAAAGGGGGCAATCTTGCAACATTAGATACTCTACTTAGACTTTCATATTTGATGTAACAAAAATTACATAACAGAATAAGCCATTTACCCCTCCAAGTGCGTCACGAGATGTCTAACCACAAATAAAACTTATCATAATGAAAATAAAACCAATTCAAAACCAAATCATGTGTTTTTAATATCAGCATCATGGCATAAGGTGGAAAGAAGGACAAAAATAACAAAAAATGTAAAGAAAAATAAACAAAAGGATCCAACTACCGGCTAAAGCTAGTCTAGATAATACAGAGATAGTGAAGATGATAAAGTCTATGTTTAAATTTTATGTATTATGTAATCTCCATCAAATTTATCAATTTTGTAAGAAGTACAGTGGAGGCATCAGTAGACTTGTTGGTGCTTGAGATGAAAACTTCCTGCTAACAGTCAATAACTAGGTGAAACACAATAAACTCCTATAACATCATAAGTAATTATACATGTAGAGGCCATTGGGTCAACTCATTATCTTTTTATATAAAATAAAAATAAATAAATAAAAGATAACTTAAAAGAAGTCATGACAAAGTAATCAAAAGTGACTAAAAATTATACTTTTAGAACATACCCCCATACCCCCAACCCCCCACCCAAAACACCAAAAAAAATAATTTTATATGGTAAGAAGTAGATATTTACATAAATGAATGATCTTTCAAAACAAAAGTTTATAGAAAAATTCGCATTATCTAGACTTAAGTTTTTTAAGTGAAACCCCAAAAGTTATTTGTGTAATTTGATATATTCTTGAATAGGATCAATTGATCCAAATTTTGAGCATCTCTATCGAGCTTGAAGCCCAGATAGGGTTGGCCATAGAATCGCCCCAATTTGTTTAAATTACCAGGTCCTGGAGTCAACAGTATATTAGCAGTGAACATCATATCATTTTCAAAACAAGAAAAGAAGTATTGAAAGGGTATAAAGTATTTAGGAGTTGGGACACATTCCTTTAAACATGTTTTCTAAAACACAAAGTACCTTAAGATTAAGATCAATGTAGGTGAGTATTATAGGTTGGGATTCAATGTATAAAAGAACCATAGAAAACTTACTTTTTATTGCAATCCCAGGAAGCTTTAGAAGCTCATGCAAAACCCTCTACATCATGTGCACAGGTTTGTCATCTGCTCCTACTCTATAAATGGTTCATAGTAGCCTGAGTGAAGTACAAATTGGTAATTCAACAAATCATCAACCGTAAACACAATTAAAACAAAACAATTATAATGCAAACCTCCTCCTAATTGTAGTATACATCAATGCTTTGAATAATGCGATCAAGGCCAACCTCATATATAGTTCTCGGAGGAATCTGCATAAAAATAGAAAGAATTGTAAATAAAGAAAAACAATGAGTGGAAGTTGATTGATTTAAAATATGTAATAAAACAAATAGATCAAAGTTGCCAAGGTAAAAGCTCTAGTTCAAAGCATGATAAGCATTTGAAATGTCTACGAAAAGGGACAATCTTGCAACATAAAAACTATAGTTAAACTACCCTAATTTGATGCAACAAATTACATCACTACGGCCAATCACCCTCGTAAGTGTGTAGATATTGTGTTATATTTTCTGGGAATGATGAATGAGAGGGCAACAACTGTTTCAGTCCTATGCCATTATCTTACATGGTATCAAGAGACCAAGCACAAACCTAGCCAAACCATTCAATTTTGCAGCCCTTTCTTTCTGCTTTCTGCCTTCTGCAACCCAGTCCGATGGCTGAATCCAATGCACCTCCGACCAATGACCAACCTGCAGCCCCTATACCGGCCAAGGCTCTGCATCCTGCTTATACTGTCACAGACATTCAGCGCAAAGTCAGGATTCTAGATGGACCAAGTTCACGTATTCGGCCTGGGTCAAATCGTTCCAGTTGCACGCACAAGGCTACAAAGTCATGGCTCATACTGGCGAACCCCCCCACCAGCAAAAGCAGATCCGGCTTACAAGTCTTGGTCTGAACTTGATGCAGTCGTCTTACAATGGATCTACGGACATTGTCTGACGAATATCTGGTACGTGTGCTCCCGTCCGATTCCACTGCTCTTGCCGCTTGGAACCGACTCAAAACCATTTTCCTGAATAACAAGGGCTCGCGAGGGGCTGCTCTTGAGCATGAATTTAATAACCTTACCCTCAAGTCCATGCCCTCACTCGAGTCTTGCTGTCAAAAACTTCATGATCTTGGAAATCAGTTGAATGATGTTGATTGTCCCGTCAATGAGAAGAGATTAGTCCTACAACTTATCCATGGTTTACCGGCTGAGTTCGACACTATCGGAGCCCTCATCAATCAGAATCTTCCCAGCTAGGAATCTGCCTGTAACATGCTACAACTCGAGAGTCAGAGACAAGCCACTCGTGACAGTCTCTCACCCTCGGCAGCCTTGGCAGCAGTCTTACCAAATCAGCCCTCTAACCAAACTCAGGGCCACCGGCACTGTGGTACCAACAAGCCCGCCACCAGCGACCGCCGAGCCCCTGCCCAAACTCATTCTCGTGGCCGCGCTCATTACTCTCCTCATGCCAATCAGCCACCGCACAGCCCCTACTCCTACTGGCCGGTTGGGCCACCTCCGTACTGGGCTACTAGACACCTCCACCTTGTTCCTTCCCAACCCAGGCCGGTTGGGCCTAGCCCTGATGTGCACCCCCTCAGCCCAAACAGGTTCTAAACAGCCAGCACAGCCCGCTGCCGTGGATAATGAGGCCCGTTAGGCTTCGGTTGACCCGTTGGAACAAACTCAACTAGGTTAAGCTCTCCGGGCAAAGACAAAGGATAATGGGGATAACTAGTGGTATATGGACTCGGGTGCATCACCGGCGACATAGGTAAAATCAACTTCCCTTATTATCATGTTCTACAGGTGCGATATTTGTAGATAACGGCGTGCGCATTCCAGTTTATGGATCAAGAAACTCAACCCTTCCAACTACCACTACTCGTGACCTTCAACTAAAGAATATTTCTACACCCTAAATGTTATCAAGATTCTGACTTCCGAAAGAAAATTTACTATCGATAATCATGTTTCCGTTGATAGAACCCAGAAAACAAGATGCAAACGAAGGTGAAATTCACTAGTCGGCCCGTTTCGAGAAGGGCAAATCTCCGTACAAACAATACTTGGATAAATTTGAAATAAACAAGACAAGACAAACATCCTAGGAATTAAACATAAATAGGAAGAACAAGGGTAGTTAAGCTGCAGTTTCTTCCTAAACACTAGTGACCAACTCACCCACTAACCCCACTAGGCTGATTTCCATGAAGACCCTTTGACCCGGTAAACAGCCCCACCCGATTAGGACCTGGGCTGCTTGGATTCGTATCAAAAAGCCAAAGCAAAATTAGTCATATACTCATATGTAATGATATCTAGAGCTTCATTCCAGTTTGCAAGGCCAATTAAACCTCCAAAAGGGGCAATCATGTGGGTTTTTTTTTTCATATCAGAATGGCATACCGGAAAATAAAGGACAAAGAGAACAAAACATGTAAAGGAAAAAAAACACAAGGATCTAACTAGCTGGTGTGGAGAGGATCACGAAGCTTCTCCAAAATGCTCAGCAATAAACAAAAGAATGTTAAGTAAATATGACCAAAAGTTATGTTCCCACGTTAGATAACACAATTCAGAAAGAGAGACAAAAGCACTAACCATGTGCATGAGCATAAACTGAGTAAAATCTCACAAGGTCGCTCTTAATTAAGCAGCTAGCTTGTAAATCTAGAACACAAATTAAGTAGCTCCTGAGTAATATAGCCAAGTAAAAACTAAACTATGTGTTCTTTTTTTTTTTCATATCAGCATGGCATAAGGGGAAAATAAAGGACAAAGAGAACAGAACATGTAAAGGTAAAACCACAAAAATCTAACTAACCAGTGCATACAGGAGCGTGAAATAATAATCGGCAACTCATTCAAAAACGTACGTTTTTATTGCAATCCGACGAAGCTTTAGAAGCTCATGCAAAACCCTCTTCATCATGTGCAACAAATCAACAACCGTAAAAACACATTAAATAAAACATTATAATGCAAACATCCTCTTGATTGCAGGTATACATCGATGTTTTCAATAATGCGACCAATGCCAACCTCATATCTAGTTTCGGAGGAATCTGCATAAAATAAGCAAAAATTGTAAATAAAGAAGCACAATGAGTGGAAGTTGATTGATTTAAATATATAATAAAACAAATAGATCAAGGTGTCATGGTAAAAGCTCTAGTTCACAGCATCAAAGGTAAAAGTTCTAGTTCACACAAGGACTAACTACCTGGTGCGAAGAGGATCATGAAACTTCTCCAATTTGCTCAGCAATAAACAAAAGAAAGATAAGTAAATATAACCGGAAGTTATGAACCCACGTTAGATCACAGTTTCATAAAAAAACTAAGACAAGAAGCACTATCTGTCTGCATCAACATAAAGTGAGTAAAACCTTACAATATCATTCTTACGTAAGCAGCTAGCTTGTAAATCTCCCTAGAAACACAAATTGAGTAGCTCATGGTGTAATATAGCCAAGTAAAAACTAAATTACGCGTATTTTTTCATATCAGCATGGCATGGGGGGGAAATAAAGGACAAAGAAACAGAACATGTAAAAAGAAAAACCCACAAAAATCTAACTAACCGGTGCAGACAGGAGCATGAAACAATAATTGGCAACTAATTCAAAAACTTCTCTTCTTGTGTGTGTGTGTGTGTGATAAAGAACCAGAGGAATGTTGACTGAGAGCAAGCGTCCCTGTCTTTGTTCCTTTGTCACTGGACAAGATTAATAAGAAAAAGAATACATTAAAAAACAGTACAAACCGATGGATTGACTGAGAGCACCTGCATGAGCAGAAGAAAGGTGATCTGAAGAAACCACAATCATGACTGGTTCATAATAACGGATCTCTTGGTTATATCCCAAAGTGCACAGTGTCATTCTATAAAAAAAAGAGACTCGGGAACGGTATTCGGATAAATAATATACATCTTATTATGCATATTAAAATATTTACGATGCTAGCTGGAAGATGCCTGAAATGCAGGGGCTCCATTGCTTGAGTAGTAGAGAACATACGTTATAGAACCCAGAAATCAAACAAAGGTAATTGATAGATTTATTATTAGAACCAAAAGATTACAAGATAGAAGACCCAATTCGAGATGGGTTAATCTCCAAGAACAAAGGTATAGATACCCAATTTAGATAACATAAACATTCACACCCCCAAAACAAAACGCTTAAGACTAATACTTGGAAATTGTTAGTTGCTGTTTGACAGAACCTGCCAACGAAGGCACAAAAGGGACTAGTGACAGGCCCAATTTTGGTGTTATTGTTGGTGTCGATGTAGTTGCAGACGGTGCGGGCGATGGTGCTTGTTTGAGGTTGGTTTTGGGACAACATGAGAACAAGGGGAGGTGTTGCCAATCGTCTCGGTGGTAGATGAAAAAGGCTTGGCACCATACTTCTATTCGAGCTCCTTCCTGAACCCGATTTCACATGATTGTTACACCAGAGGGTGTTCCAAACATCACGCTTTTGAGTGTCGCAACATCACTCTTCAATTCTGACACTATGGCGTCAAGCTTGGAGGCAATGACGACCAGCTGGGTGGCGATAGGATCTGTCAGATTGTTGCTGCTCATCGGCTTGCTCCTGGTTTGCATTCCCTTTGCTTCTTCAATTTCCCGGCAATGGAACCAAATGATAGAACCCAGAAATCAAACAAAGGTAATTGATAGATTTAATTACTAGAACCAAAAATTACAAGATAGAAGACCCAATTCGAGATGGGTTAATCTCCAAGAACAAAGGTAGAGATACCCAATTTAGATAACATAAACATTCACACCCCCAAACAAAATGCTTAAGACTAATGCTTAAACTAAAAATTGGTGGGAGTAGTTATCCCACTTCCTAATTTCTCCCTCTCCTATATTTTGAATATTTTCCCTCCATTCACTTCCTTCCATTCAGCAGTAGATGGGCTTGCCCCGACCCGCCCGTTCGACCCATTCTGACCCAATCCCCTTCTTAGATTCGTATCAATACGCTAATGTATCCTAGAAGTGCAAACATAATTGCAACAAAACAGCAAAAAATTAACCGCCTTAGACTTGCAGGATCCTACACCCATTAAATATGATTAACAACACAAATTGACTGTTTTACAACACAAATTGACCCGTTTCAGGCCTCTACTTACATTAATAGTTATGGAAATCACAGTAGTCTCTTCTTATTATTCTCAGTCTGTGTACTCAATGACCCGTTTGTCAGAACATCTCCCCAGCCACCATCTTCTAAGGTTTCTTCTGAAAACACCAGAGAGCATTTTTGGCCTAAAATCAGCCTGACAGGATTGACACACCACCTCCAGAAACACCAGAGAGCATTTTTGGCCTAAAATCATCACGTTCCTCTAATGACTTCTCCAAAGGCCTCACAATATTAAAGCCCGGAAGCAGTTGTTAAAAAATAAACTCTCAAAGTGTAAATGATAAGTCAGCTTTTCTCTGGTGCATATGTTCACTACAGAACAGTTTTTTCGAACAGACTATAAAACAATTAAACTCGTAAATGCAGATCATTAAGAGTTGGTAGGATGAATTTTCTTATTAGATTCTTCCAGACTCTATAAATTGCTTCAATAGATTCCAAACAAATCTAACCATAACATCAAACAATACCAATAATAATTTCATGGTTTATTCTTTAATAAATTATAAATAAATCATTATCACCTTCCAATCTAAACACTCCAATTCTTTCATCTTTCCACTAGCAAGTTATCAAGACCACCACCGGATACAAAATCTATTGCTTTAACAGTATTCTTTGGTGCAAGCTAACAAGACAATCACCAGATAAAGAATCTAATATGTTGCTTTAATGGTGTTATTTGGTGCAAGCTATCAAAGCGACTAACATATAGTGGTTTAAGTGAGAATCTGATACGATTCCAGTGGGTCAAGCGGGTCGGTTCATACCCAGTCCATTTGGAATGGCGGGAAAAAGGGTGCAGGTCCTGGAGGTGGGAGATGATCCTGATTTTCAGGCCTAGTGGGTAGAACTAGTGGGTAGTTATTAGCTTAATTAGTCTATATAATTCTGTTCTTTTGTTCTAGTTTAGGTAGAAAGAAATTAGTATTTGAATTCCTGTTTATGTTTGGAGATCAGTCCATCTCGAAGATGACTTCCCTATCTGTATTTCCTATGTTTGATTAGTAATCTATAGCCGACTAGTTCGGTTCTTATAAATTGGTTCCATTGCCGGGAAATCAAAGCGGTAACACCCCTGATCTGATTACCACCCAATTGGCAGCAATCGCTGCTAAGCTGGAATCCTTGGAGTCCTTGAAGACCGATGTTGCAGCCCTCAAATCGCGAGATAATTCGAAGGGAAAATTCAGTGAGGGGGAATCTTCTGGCGCTACAATAATCAGTCTCGACCCCACACCAAAATCGTGTTCCCGGCTTTCAGCGGTGGCGACCCTCGCTGTTGGATCTTGAAGGCCAGAAATATTTCTGGTATTTGGATGATGAGAAGGTCGATGTAGCATCAATGCATCTCGAAGGAGATGCTCTAGACCTGTATTTGTGGCTTCAACAGATCAACCCGTCACTTTTTGGAGGAATTAGTCCATGCCTCGCAGAAGCACTTCGGCACTGCTGAGTTCCAGAATCCAGATGAGTACCTATGCAACATCAAACAAACAGGGACTGTTCAGGAGTACCGACAAGAGTTTGCCAAGAGATCCGCTCGTGTTTCCAATTGGCCTGATCTTTGCCTTCTCGGGTGTTTTCTAAATGGGTTGAAAGAAGAATTAAGGCTGATGTACGGATCCACAAGCCCAGAACTGTGTACAATGCAATAAATTTGGCATTAGAATTTGAATCGAAGATGGGTACGAGACCAGAGCAGCAGTCGAAAGCTTCTGCAGTCACCAAGCCAACCGATTCAGCACACTCAGCAATTCAATCCACTGTTGATCCTTTGCCAGCTCCACCTTTGAACCTTTCTGATTCAGAAAAACATTAAAGGAGAATGCTACCGATGTGGAGAAAAATATGGTCCTGGACACTGTTGTAAAACAGGGACCTTTAAGCTTTTCGAAGATACTGGAAATGAGGACGACCAGATCACTCTTCTGGGCGATGACCAGTCGAGTCGTCGGGCGGGAAGCAGTGATACGATTCCAGTGGGTCCAACTGGGTCGGTTCATACCCAGTCCATCTGGAATGGCAGGAAAAAAGGTGCAGGTCCTGGAGTGGGGATGATACTGATTTTCAGTCTTAGTGGGTAGAACTTAGTGGGTAGGTAGTTATTAGCTTAATTAGTCTATATAATTCTGTATTTCGTTCTACTTTAGGTTGAGCGAAATTAGTATTTAAATTCCTGTTTTATGTTTGGAGATCGGTCCATCTCGAAGAGGACTTCCCTATCTGTATTTCCTTTGTTTGATTAGTAATCTATAGTCGCCTAGTTCAGTTCTTATCAGAATCGTATTGCTTTAGCAGTCTTCTTGGGGTCCAAAACATATGTGTGTGTGATTTACAAGCCACCAACGAATCTTATCTATCACCCTAGTTCGGTAAGAATGAGTGAAATACAAATTGAAAATGCAACAAATCAACAACCCTAAAAAAACGCAATTAAAATAAACAATTATAATGCGAAGTTGCAAACCTCATCTGAATTTCTTGCAGATATACATAATGCTTTCAATAATGCGATCAAGTCACCCTCTATATAGTTCTTGGAGGAATCTGCAAAAATAAATAAGCAAAAATTGTAAATTAAGAAGACCAATGAGTGGAAGGCGATTAATATAAATATAGAAAAAATAATAATAAATCAAAGGTGCCAAGGTAAAAACTCCGGTTCACATACTTATAGCACCATAAAATGCATTATCAAGTCAAATGTCTATGTAAAAGCCAAAGCAAAAGCAGCACATGTAATCATATATAGAGCTTCATCCCAGTTTGTAGGGCCAATCGCACCTCCTATAACCATTAAAATTGGTTAAAAAGTACTGATATAAGGATCCTGTTAGGAGGTTCTAAAACAAGGTATTTTTGGGTAACTTCTAAGGGTGATCGGATGGCCTCGTTAAAGTGGCGTGAGTGCAGTGGCACACTTTTGATGGTTTGAGAAAAAGCAATGGGGCAACACCCGTGAGTCCATGACCCCCCTCACAACCCCCTCTCACGCCCCAAGAGTGGTGTTCCACAGCTCCCTGCCACACACCCCGCCACCTCATCCACCCCCCCCCCCACACACACAAAAGCCACTACACATACCCTAAAAGGTTCGACTCATTTACCTTTCACAGTAGTCTCTTCTTCTCCTTCTTATGTTGTCAATGTCTCCATGAGGCCATGCCAGCCACCGTCTCCTGGGTTTCCTGATCAAGACTACCTACAGATGTGTGCACTGAATATGGGAACATTATATATATGTGTGTACATATAGTCTTCATGCCAACAATTTTTTTACCTTTGAATTGGCATTACCAGAATGTTAGAAGGCAGTGGGTAGGCCACAGAATCACCCTAATGTGTTTGAAACAGCAGGTCCAGTTGTTGTCAAAATTCTTGTAGCTGCAACATCATATAATTTTCAAAACAAAAACATAACTATTAAAAGGGTTTAAGACACATTCCTTTAATCAGATTTTAATAAAATACAAATAACGTCAAGATTATGGCCAATGTAGGTGAGTATTATAAGTTTGGGTTCCATGTATAAGAACCAAAGAAAGCTAACCTTTTATTGCAGTCCTCAGGAAGCTTATAAGATCATGCACAACCGTCTTCATGCACATGGGTTTGTCGACTGCTCCTACTCTATAAATGGTTCGTAATAGCATAATGGAGTACAAATTGGTAATGAAACAAATCAGCAACCCTAAAAAATGCGATTAAAATAAAATAATTATATTGCAAACCTCCTCCTGATTTTCTGCATCAAGCAGCAAACCCTGATTTCTTGATATACATCAATGCTTGAGGAATCTGCATAAAAATAAGCATAATTGTAAATAATGAAGACCAATGAGAGAAAATTGATTAATTTAAATATAATAGTAAAAAGAATATAGATCAAAGGTGCCAAGGTCAAACCTCTGGTTTACAGCATCAGAAGAAATTTATTTGAAATGTGTATGAAAAGGGCCATCTTGCAACATAAGAAATCTAATTAAACTCCCTAATTTAATGCAATAAAAATTACATAACTATGGCAAATCTCCCTCATGAGTGTTAAGAACGAATTTATAATACCCAGAAATGCATCATCAGGCTAAAGTCAAAAGTCTATGTAAAAGCCAAGGGAAGCAGCCATATGTAATGAGAACTAGAGCTTCATTCCAGTTTGTAGGGCAATTACACCTCCAAATGACTATGTCAAGGGATGTCTTTTCATTTGGGTTCAGGGCAAGTATACATATCCCTCGAGAAACAAAATAAGCAGCACATGATGTAATAAAGCCAATTAAAAATAAAAACTAAATCAGGTGTTTTTTTTTTTTTTTTCATTTCAGCATGCACAGGGAAAATAAAGGACAGAGAGAACAGAACATGAAAAGGAAAAAACACAAGGATCTAACTACCTGGTGCAGATATGATCGTGAACTTCTCTGATTGCTCCGGAATAACAAAAAGATTGATTTTGGGGAATGTTGGGGAGGGATGAAATGCAGGTATTCTTTCCGCACACCTTCAGCCAAGGATGTGTTTCCATTCTATTGGTCTGAATATTTACAGATCAGGAAAAAGATGGGCTTACATGGTATTATCTCCTCTAGTAAGACGACCAAAATCTTCTTTCACGAGTGTCCCCGTCTTTGTTTCTTCGTCTCTGGACAAGATCAAAGAGCAAAAGAAGTAAAAGATGATTAAAAAACAGTAGACAGATGTATTGACTAAGAGCACCTGCATGAGCAGAAGAAAGGTAATCTAAAGAACCACAATCTGT